>JAULKM010108129.1:0-23729 GCA_032355605.1 Rubia tinctorum | reverse complement strand
GGGGCGGGGCTGCCGGCAGGGGCGGGGTACATTATACCCTCATTCACCGGAATGTTTGGGGGGGCGGCAGCCCCTGCTCGCCCCCCCTCCGTTCCGCCGCTGTATATAATACTGTTCAATTCGTCGTAACAACTAGTTTCTTAAAATCAACTTTTTATTTACCATTATTATACGTAGGTAAACATATTAACGGTCAAACATGTTTCTTGAACAGCGTGATAATGATGAGGGTGCAAATTCAGTTGGGACAGAGGGAGTACAAATAATTATCACCTTTTATCATTTGAAAATTCAATATATATAATGATCACTAAAAATAACAATTTCATAATCATCATCATTCCCTAGTTTGGATGAACTTAACAAAATATGCTGAAACAACGAGAAAAATTTATTGTGTTAAAATTTTAAATTTAGTGGAGAGGTTATGAAAGTTTGATATGAAATTTGTGAAAATCAATATATATATATATATATATCAATTGAACGTACAGCTAAATAAGGTTGTTGTCTTGGTTGTAACTGAAAATTTGAGGCTGGAAGGGAAAGAGCGGAACTAAGAAGGAACAAATCATAACTCGGTGCACAGATCAAAATTTGGACCGATTCTTTTTACGTTCTTATATTTTTATTCTATACAATATGATATCTTCCGTGTTGATTAATTATTAACTTTATAATGTCCCCGAAATTCAACCCATAAAGTGAAAGTGACTATTCGAATAGTCATAACTCGGTGCTCATATTATATTTTGGACCTATCCATTTTTTAAAAAAAATTATATTTTCATGCTCTATAATATGGCACCTTCCGTGTTTGATAATTAGTAACTTCATATATTCCCAAAATTTAACCTATCAAATGAATATTAAAATTTGAATTGTCATAACTCGACGCTCGGGCCATATTTTGGACCAAATAATTTTTGAAAAATTCTTATATTCTCATGCTCTACAATATGGTACGTTACATGTTTGGTAATTAATAACTTCATATATTCCAGAAATTTAACCCATCAAATAAAAATAAAGATTTGAATGGTCATAACTCAGTGTTCAAATCATATTTTGGACCGATTCCTTTTTGAAATGTACTTATATTTTCATCCTCTGCAAGGTGATACTTTCCATGTGTGCTAATTAGTGCTCAGGATAAAATTTGTACCGATTTCTGTTTGAAAGGTTCTTATATTTTATTTTTCTACAATATGGTACCTTCCGTATTGGATAATTAGTAAATTCATATATCCCCGAAATTTAAACAATCAAATGAAATGAAAAATTCGAATGGTCATAACTCGGTGCTCATATCATATTTTGAACCGATTCTTTTTTGAAAAGTTATTATATTTTCATGGTCTACAATATGGTATTTTCCGTGTTTGCTAATTAGTACCTTTATAATGTTCCTGAAATTTAACTCATCAAATGAAAGTGACGATTTGATTGGTAATAACTCGGTGCTCAGATTATTTTTCGAACCTTCCTTTTTGAAAAATTCTTATATTTTCATTCTCTATAATGTGGTACCTTCTGTGTTTGATAATTAGTAACTTCATATATTCCCAAAATTCAACCCATTAAATGAAAATGAAGATCCGAATGGTCATAACTCAGTATTCAGATCATATTTTGGACCGATACTTTTTTGAAAAATTCTTATATTTTTATAATCTACAATATGGTACCTTCTGTGTTTGATAATTAGCAACTTCTTATATTTCAAAAATTTAACCCATCAAATGAAAATGAATATTCGAATGGTTATAACTCGGTGCTCAGATCATATTTTGGACCAATTCTCTTTTGAAAAGTTATATATTTTAATGCTCTACAATACGGTATCTTCCGTGTTTGATAATTAGTAACATCATATATTCCCAAAATTTAACCCTTTAAATGAAAATAAAGGTTCGAATGGTCATAACTCGGTGCTCATATCATATTTTGGACCGACTCTTTTTTTAAAAGTTCTTATATTTATATGTTCTACAATATGGTACATTCCGCTAATTAGTAACTTCTTATATCATTGAAATTTAACACATCAAATGAAAATGAATATTCGAATGGTCATAACTCGGTGCTCGGTTCATATTTTTGGATCGACTCCTTTTTGAAAAGTTCTTATTTTTTCATGCTCTAATATATGGTACCTTTCGTGTTGATAATTAGTAAATTCATATATTCCCGAAGTTTAACCTATCAAACGAAAATGAAGATTCAAATGATCATAACCCGGTGCTTAGATCATGTTTTGGACCGATTTCATTTTTGAAAAGTTTTTATATTTACATGCTCTACAATATGGTACCTTCAGTGTTTACTATATAGTAACTTCATGCATCCTTAAAATTCATCCCATCAAATGAAAATAAATATTAGAATAGTCTAACTCGATGCTCGGATAATATTTCAGACCGATTCCTTTGTGAAAGGTTCTTATATTTTCATGCTCTACAATATGTTACCTTTCGTACTTGTTGATTAGTAACTTTATAATTTTCCTAGAATTTAACACATCAAATGAAAGTGATGATTCGATTGAAAATAACTCAGTGCTCGGATTATTTTTTGAATCTTTGTTTTTGAAAAGTTCTTATAATCATGCTCTATAATATGATACCTTCCGAGTTTGATAATTAATAACTTCATATATTCCCGAAATTTAACCCATCAAATGAAAATGAAGATTTGAATGGTCATAACTAGGTGCTCAGATCATATTTTGGACCGATTCATTTTGGAAAAAGTTCTTTATTTTCATGCTCTGTAATTTGGTACATTCCGTGTTTGATAATTAGTAATTTCATATATTCCCGAAATTTAACCCATCAAATGAAAATGAAGATTCGAATGGTCATAACCCAGTGCTCACATCATATTTTGGACCGATACCTTTTTGAAAAGTTCTAATATTTTCTTGCTATACAATATAATACCTTCCATGTTTGATAATTAGCCACTTAATTTATTCCCGAAATTTAACCAATCAAATGAAAATGAAGATTCAAATGGTCTAACTCGGTGCTCATATCATATTTTGGACCGATTCATTTTTGAAATTTTAATTTTTTTCTCTGCAATATGGTACCTTTCGTGTTTGATAATTAGTAACTTCTTATATCCCCGAAATTTAACCCATCAATGAAAATGAAAAATCGAATAGTAATAACTCAGTGCTCAAATAAGATTTTATAACGATTCCTTTTTGATTTTTTTTATATTTTCATGTTGTACAATATGACACCTTCCGTGTTTGCTAATTGGAAACTTCATATATATCGAAATTTAACCCATCAAATAAAAATGTGGTTTCGAATGGTCATAACTCAGCGCTCATATCATATTTTGGACCGATTACTTTTTAAAAAGTTATTATATTTTTCATTCTTCACAATATGCTACCTTCCATGTTTGTTAATTAGTAACTTCATATATATATATATATATTCAAAATTTAACCTATCAAATGAAAATGAAAATTCGAAAGATCATAACTCTGTGCTATTTTTGACCGATTCCTTTTTTAAAAGTTCTTATATTTTCATGCTCTACAATATGGTATCTTTCATGTTTGCTTATTAATAACTTCATATGTCTTCGAAATTTTACCCATCAAATGAAAATGAATATTCGAATGGTCATAACTCGGTGCTCAGTTCATATTTTGGACCGATTCCCTTTTGAAAAGTTCTTATACTTTCATGCTCTACAATATGGTGTTTTTCGAGTTTGCTAATTAGTAACTTCACATATCACCAAAATTTAATCCATCAAATGAAAATGAATATTTGAATAGTCATAACTCGATGCTTAGATCATATGTTGGACCGATTCCTTTTTGAAAAATTCTTATATTTTTATGATCTGCAATTTGGTATCTTCCGTATTTACTAATTAGTAATTTCATATATCCACGGAATCATCAAATTAAAATGAAAATTCGAATGGTCATAACTCGGAGCTCATGTCATATTTTGGACCGATTCCTTTTTGAAAAATTCTTACATTTTCATTTTCTACAATATGGTACCTTCCGTATTTACTAATTAGTAACTTCATATATCCACGGAATTATCAAATTAAAATGAAGATTTGAATGGTCATAATTCGGTGCTCAGATCATAGTTTGGACCGATTCTTTTTGAAAAGTTCTTACATTTTAGTTTTAAACAATATGCTACCTTCCGTATTTACTAATTAGTAACTTCATATATCCACAAAATCATCAAATTAAAATGAAGGTTCAAATGGTCATAACTCGGTGCTCAAATAATATTTTGGACTGATTCCTTTTTAAAAAGTTATTATATTTTCATGCTCTACAATATGATGTATATTGTGTTCGGTAATTAGTTAGTTCATATATCAGCAAAATTTAATCCTTCAAGTGAAAATAAAGATTCGAATGGTCATAACTCGGTGCTCAAATAATATTTTAGACCGATTCCTTTTTGGAAAGTTCTTATGTTTTCATGCTCTATTATATGGTATCTTCTGTGTTTGCTAATTGGCTACTTCATATATCCTCGAAATTTAACCCATCAAATGAAAATCAAGATATGAATGGTCATAGCTCGGTACTCAAATCATATTTTCGACCAATTTCTTTTTTGAAAATTGCTTATATTTTCGTGCTCTACAATATGGTACTTTCCGTGTTTGCTAATTAGTTACTTCATATATTCCCGAAATTTAACCCATCAAATAAAAATGAATATTCTAATTGTCATAACTCGGTGCTCAGATCATATTTTAGACCAATTCCTTTTTTGAAAAGTTCTCATATTTTCATGCTCTACAATATGGAAGCTAATGTGTGTACTAATTAGTAACTTTATATATCCCCAAATTTAACCTCTCAAATGAAAATGAAGACTCGAATGGTCATAACTCGGTGCTCAAATCATATTTTGGACCGATTCTTTTTTGAAAAGTTCTTATATTTTCTTGCTCTACATTATGGTACCTTACGTGTTTGCTAATTAGTATCTTCATATATGCCCGAAATTTAATCCATCAAATGAAAATAAAGATTCGAATGGTCACAACTTGATGTTCATATCATATTTTGGACCGATTCCTTTTTGAAAAGTTCTTATGTTTCGTGCTCTACAATATGGTACCTTCCGTGTTTGCTAATTATTAACTTCATAAATCCCCAAAATTTAACCTATCAAATAAAAATGAAGATTCGAATGGTCATAATTCGGTGCTCAGATCATATTTTGGACCAATTTCTTTTTGAAAAGTTCTTATATTTTCAGGCTCTACAATATGGAGTCTTCCGTGTTTTGTAATTAGTAAATTCATATATCTCCAAAATTTAATCCATCAAATGAAAATGAAAATGAAAATTCGAATGGTCATAACTCGGTGCTCATAGCATATTTTGGACCGATTCCTTTTTGAAAATTCTTATATTTTTGTGCTCTACAATATGGTACCATCCGGGTTTAATAATTAGTAACTTCATGTATCCCCAAAATTTAACCCATCAAATGAAAATGAAAATTCGAATGGTCATAACACGGTGCTCGGATAATATTTTGGACCAATTCCTTTTTGAAAAGTTCTTATATTTTCATGCTCTACAATATGGTACCTAGTGTGTTTACTAATTATTAACTTCATATATCCCGAAATTAAACCCATCAAATAAAAAGGAAGATTCAGATGATCATAACTCGGTGCTCAGATCATATGTTGAACTGATTCCCTTTTGAAAAGCTCTTATGTTTTCATGATCTAAAATATGGGACTTTCAATTTTTGGTAATTAGTAACTTCATATATTATCTAACCCATAAAATGAAATGAAAATTCGAATGGTCATAACTCGGTGCTCAGATCATATTTTGAACCGATTCTGTTTTGAAAATCTCTTATATTTTCATGCTCTACAATGTGGTGTCTTCAATGTTTAATAATTAGTAACTTCATATATCCCCGAAATTTAACTCATCTAATGAAAATGAAGATTTAAATGGTTATACCTTGGTGCTCAAATCATATTTTAGACCGATTCTTTTTTTTAAAGTTCTAATATTGTCATGCTCTACACTATGTTGTCTTCCTTGTTTGCTAATTAGTATCTTCATATGTTTCTGAAATTCAATCCATCAAATGAAAATCAAGATATAAATGATCATAACTCAGTATTCAGATCATATTTTCGACAAATTTCTTTTTCGAAAGTTCTTATATTTTTGTTGTCTACAATATGGTGTCTTCCGTGTTTGATAAATTGTAACTTCATATATCCCAAAAATTTAACCCATCAAATTCAAATTCAAATTCAAATGGTCATAACTCGGTGCTCATATCATATTTTAGACCGAATTCATTTGGAAAAGTTGTTATATTTTCGTGCTATACTATACGGAACCTAATGTTTGTACTAATTGGCAGTGGCGGAACCAGGAGCTCTGGCAAGGGGTGGCGGAGAAGGTGTGATTTTTTTTGCACGCTTAATACAACAACAAAAAATTCACGCTGAATACAACAAAGTGCCCGGCGGGAAGCGGCGGCGTCCGGCGAGCAGTGGTCAGCGGCGGCGCCTGAAGGCTGAGCTACTGAGGAGTACTCACCACAAGGGCCAAGCCGAGACTGCTGCTGTGGTTGCCTAATGCCTATTGGATTGGATTGGATACTTGTTTTGTTAGGGTTTCCCTAAGATTTTGAGGAGTACTCAAAACGAAGTCGTTTAACTTGCGAGATATGACGTCGTTTTGATGGCCGGGAAACAAAAAAAGGCAAAACCTGTTCGTCTTCCCCGTTCCTCTCCCGTAATTTCACGGTGAAATTTGCAGCGGCTCGCCGGAATTGAAGGGGTGGCGGAACCCGGTGGCTACCGGCGGCCCTAGCACTAATTTTCGGGCCGCCGGAACGTAGTAGTGGCGCCAGCACCCCCTCGCCACCCCCTGGTTCCGCCACTGCTAATTGGTAACTTCGTATATCCTCGAAATTTAACCCATCAAATGAAAATCAAGATATAAATGGTTATAATTCGGTGCTGATATCATATTTTTGACAGATTTCTTTTTGAAAAGTTATAATATATTCATGCTCTACAAAATGGTGTCTTCCGTGTTTGCTAATTAGTATCTTCATATATGCCCGAAATTTAACCCCTCAAATGAAAATGAAGATTCGAACGGTCATAACTCGGTGCTCATATCATATTTTGAACTGATTCCTTTTTGAAAAGTTCTTATGTTTCATGCCCTACAATGTGGTACCTTTCGTGTTTGCTAATTAGTAATTTCATATATCCCTGAACTTTAACCCATCAAATGAAAATGAAGATTCAAATGTTCATAACTCGGTGCTCAGATCATATTTTGGACCAATTCCTTTTGAAAAGTTCTTATATTTTTAGGCTTTACAATATGGAGTCTCCCGTGTTTGGTAATTCGTAACTTCATATATCTCCAAAATTTAATCCATCAAATGAAAATGAAGATTCGAACGGTCATAACTCGGTGCTCGTATAATATTTTGGACCGATTACATTTTAAAGTTCTTATATTTTTGTACTCTACAATATGGTACCTTCTGCGTTTAATAATTAGTAACTTCATATGTCCCCGAAATTTAACTCATCGAATGAAAATGAAAATTCGAATGGTCATAACACGGTGCTTGGATCACATTTTGGACCAATTCCTTTTTGAAAAGTTCATATATTTTCATGTTCTACAATATGGTACCTACTGTGTTTACTAATTATTAACTTTATATCTCCCCGAAATTTAACCCATCAAATTAAAATGAAGATTCAAATGGTCATAACTCGGTGCTCAGATCATATTTGAACTGATTCCATTTTGAAAAGCACTTATATTTTCATGCTCTACAATATGGTACCTTCAATGTTTGCTAATTATTGACTTCATATATTCATGAAATTTAACCCATCAAATGAAAATGAAGATTTGAATGGTTATACTTCAGTGTTCATATCATATTTAGATCGATTTCTTTTTGAAAAGTTCTAATATTTTCATGCGCTACACTATGGTGTCTTCCGTGTTAGCTTATTAGTATTTTCATATGTCACCGGAATTTAATCCATTAAATGAAAATGAAGATTTGAATGGTCATAACTTGGTGCCCAGGTCTTATTTTGGAGTGATTCCTTTTTAAAAAGTTCTTATATTTATGTTCTCTACAAAATGGTACCTTCCGTGTTTTAAAATTAGGAACTTTATATATCCCCAAAATTTAACCCGTCAAATGAAAATGAAAGTTCGAATGGTTATAACTCGGTGCTCAGATCATATTTTGTACCAATTCCTTTTTGAAAAGTTATTATATTTTCATGCTCTACAATATGGAACCTAATGTGTGTACTAATTAGTAACTTTATATATCCCCAAAATTTAACCTCTCAAATGGAAATGAATATTCGAATTGTCATAATTTGGTGCTCATATCATATTTTGGCCAGATTCCTTTTTGGAAGGTTCTTATATTTTCATGCTCTATTACATGGTATCTTCCGTGTTTGCTAATTGGTAACTTCATAAATCCTCGAAATTTGACCCACCAAATGAAAATAAGATATAAATGGTTATAACTCGGTACTCAAATCATATTTTCGACTCTTTTTTTTGAAAAGTTCTTATATTTTCATGCTCTACAATATGGTACCTTCCGTGCTTGCTAATTAGTTACTTCATATGTTCCCGAAATTTAACTCATCAAATGAAACTAAATATTCGAATGGTCATACCTCGGTGCTCAAATCATATTTTGGACCAATTCCTTTTTGAAAAATTGTGATATTTTTATGCTCTACAATATGGAACCGAATGTGTGCACTAATTAGTAATTTTATATATCCCCGAAATTTGACCTCTCAAATGAAAATGGAGATTCAAATAGTCATAACTCGGTGCTCATATCGTATTTTGGACCAAATTCTTTTTGAAATTTCTTATATTTTTGTGCTCTACAATATGGTACCTTCCGTGTTTACTAATTATTTACTTCATATATTCCTGAAATTTAACCCATCAAATGAAAATGAAGATTCGAATGGTCATAATTTTGTGTTCAGATAATATTTTGGACCGATTCCTTTTTTTTAAAGTTCTTATGTTTTATTGCTCTACAATATGGTACACCTTCCGTGTTTTTAAATTAGCCACTTCATATACCCCCGAAATTCAACCCATCATGTGAAAATCAAGATTAGAATGGTCATAACTCGGTGCTCGGGGCTTATTTTGGACCGATTCCTTTTTGAAAAGTTCTTATATTTCATTTCTCTACAGTATGGTACCTTCTGTGTTTTCTAATTAGGAACTTCATATATCCCCGAAATTGAGCCTATCAAATGAAAATGAATATTTGAATGGTCATAGCTCGGTGAATATATCATATTTTGGACTGATTCATTTTTTTAAAAATATTATATTTTAATGCTCTACAATATGGTGTATCCCGTGTTTGCTAATTAGTTACTTCATATATCCCAAAAATGTAATCCTTCAAATGAAAATAAAGATTTGAATGGACATAACTCGGTGCTTAGATCATATTTTGGCCCGATTCCTTTTTGGAAAGTTCTTATATTTTCATGCTTTATTATATGGTATCTTATGTGTTTGTTAATTGGTAACTTCATATATCCTCTAAATTTAACCCATCAAATGAAAAGTAAGATATAAATGGTCATAACTCGGTAATCAGATCATATTTTCGACTGATTCCTTTTTGAAAAGTTCTTAATTTTTTGTGCTTTACAATTTGGAACCTAATGTGTTTACTAATTAGTAACATTATATGTCACAAATATTTAAGCCTTAAAATGAAAATGAAGATTCAAATGGTCATAACTCGGTGCTCAAATCATATTTTGGACCGATTTCTTTTTGGAAAGTTCGTATATTTTTATGCTCTACAATATAGTAACTTCTATGTTTGCAAATTAGTAACTTCTTTTATCCCCAAAATATAACACATAAAATGAAAGTGAAGATTCAAATGGTCATAACTCGGTGCGCAGAACATATTTTGGACCAATTCCTTTTTGAAAAAATCGTATATTTTCGTTCTCTACAATATGGTACCTTTCGTGTTTGCCCATTAGTAACTTCATATATCCCCAAAATTTAACCCATCAAATGAAAGTGAAGATTCGAATGGTCATAACTCGGTGCTCATATCATATTTTTGACCAATTCCCTTTTGAAATGTTCTTATATTTTTGTGCTCTACAATATGGTTTCTTCTGTGTTGGCAAATTAGTAACTTCATTTATCCCCAAAATTTAACCCATCAAATGAAAATTCGAATGGTCATAATTCGGTGCTCACATCATATTTTGGACCGATTCCTTTTTGAAAAGTTCGTATATTTTTATGCTCTACAATATAGTAACTTTTATGTTTGCAAATTAGTAGCTTCGTTTATCCCCAAAATTTAACACATCAAATGAAAGTGAAGATTCGAATGGCCATAACTCGGGGTCAGATCATATTTTTGATCGATTTCTTTTTGAAAAGTTCCTATATTTTTGTGCTCTACAAAATGGTAACTTTCGTTTTGCCAATTAGCAACTTCATGTATCCCCGAAATTTAACCCATCAAATGAAAATGAAGATTTGAATGGTTATAACTAGGTGCTCGGATCATATTTTATATTGATTTCTTTTTTAAAAGTTCTTATATTTTCGTGATCTACAATGTGGTAACTTCCGTGTTTGCGAATTAGTAACTTCATTTATCCCTGGAATTTAACACATCAAATGGAAATGAAGATTCGAATGGTCATAATTCGGTGCTCACATCATATTTTGGACTTATTCTTTTTTGAAAAGTTCTTATATTTTTATGCTCTACAATATAGTAACTTCTATGTTTGCAAATTAGTAACTTCGTTTATCCCCAAAATTTAACTCATCAAAAGAAAATGAAGATTCGAATGGTCATAACTCGGAGCTCATACCATATTTTGGATCGATTTCTTTTTGAAAAGTTCTTATATTTTCGTTGTCTACCATATGGTACATTTCGTGTTTGCCCATTAGTAACTTCATATATCCCCGAAATTTAACCCATCAAATGAAAGTGAAGATTCGAATGGTCATAACTCGGTGCTCATAATATATTTTTGACCGATTCCTTTTTGAAAAGTTCTTATATTTGAATACTCCACAATATTGTAACTTTAGTGTTTTCAAATTAGCAACTTCATATATCCCCGGAATTTAACTCATCAAATGAAAATGAAGATTTGAATGGTTGTAACTCGGTGCTCGGATCATATTTTGGACTGATTCCTTTTTAAAAAGTTCTTATATTTTCGTGATCTACAATATGGTAACTTCCGTGTTTGCAAATTAGTAACTTCATTTATCCCTAAAATTTAACCAATCAAATGAAAATGAATATTCGAATGGTCACAATTCGGTGCTCACATCATATTTTGGACTTATTCCTTTTTGAAAAGTTCTTATATTTTTATGCTCTACAATATAGTAACTTCTATGTTTTCAAATTAGTAACTCCGTTCATCCCCAAAATTTAACCCATAAAATGAAAATGGAAATTCGAATGTTCATAACTCGGAGCTCATACCATATTTTGGATCGATTCCTTTTTTAAAAGTTCTTATATTTTCGTTCTCTACAATATGGTACCTTTCATGTTTGCCCATTAGTAACTTCACATATCTCCGAAATTTAACCCATCAAATAAAAGTGAAGATTCGAATGGTCATTACTTGGTGCTCAAATCATATTTTGGAACGATTCTTTTTTGAAAAGTTCTTATACGTTCGTGCTCTACAATATGGAACCTTCCGTGTTTGCTAATTAGTAACTTCATATATCACTGAAATTTAACTCATCAAATGAAAATGAAGATTAAAATGGTCATAACTCGGTGCTCATATCATATTTTGCACCGATTCCTTTTTGAAAAGTTATTTTATTTTCATGCTCTACAATATGTTAACTTCTATGTTTGCAAATTAGTAACTTCATAAATCTCCAAAATATAACCCATCAAATGAAAATGAAGATTCGAATGGTCATAACTCGGTGCTCAAATTATATTTTGGACCAATTCCTTTTTGAAAAGTTCTTATATTTCCGTGCTCTACAATATTGTATCTTCTATGTTTGCTAATTAGTAACTTCATATATCACCAAAATTTAACCATCGAATGAAATCGAAGATTCGAAAGGAAACAATTATGTGCTTATATCATACATTAGACCGATTCCTTTTTAAAAAGTTCTTATATTTTCATGCTCTACAATATGGTAACTTCCGTGTTTGGAAATTAGTAACTTCATATATCCCCGAAATTTAATTCAGGAAATGAAAATGAATAATCGAATGGTCATAAATCAGGGCTGAGATAATATTTCAGACCGATTCATTTTTAAAAAAATATATTATATTTCCGTGCTCTGCGATATGGTACCTTTCGTGTTTGTTAATTAGTAATTCATATATCATGAAATTTAACCAATCAAATAAAAACAAAGATTCGAATGGTCATAACTAGGTGCTCAGAAAATACTTTGGATCGATTCATTTTTGAAAAATTGTCATATTTTTGTGATCTACAATATAGTATCTTCCATGTTTGCTAATTAGTAACTTAAATTAACCCTGAAATTTAACCCATCAATTAAAAATGAAAATTCGAATGGTCATAACTTGGTGCTCATATCATATTTTAGACCGATTCCTTTTTAACAATTTCTTATATTTTTGTGCTCTACAAAATGGTACATTCCGTGTTTGCTAATAAGTAACTTCATATATCCTCGAATCTTAAACCATGAAATGAAAATGAAGATTCCAATGGTCATAATTCGGTGCTCAGAACATAGTTCAGACTTATTCCTTTTTGAGAAGTTCTTTTATTTTTCGTGCTCTATAATATGGTACTTTGTGTGTTTGCTACTTAGTTACTTGATAGATCCCCAAAACTTAACCCAACAAGTGAAAATGAAGATGTCGGTGGTCATAACTTGGTGCTCAGATCATATCTTTTGCCGATTCCTTTTTGACAAGTTCTATATTTTCGTGCTCTAAAATATGGCACCTTCTGTGTTCACTAATTATTAACTTCATATATTACTGAAATTTAATCAATCAAATGAAAATGAAGATTCAAATGGTATTAAATCGGTGCTCACATAATATTTTGGACCGATTCCTTTTTTGAAAAATTCTTATATTTTTGTTCTCTACAATATGGTACCTTCCGTGTTTGCTAATTAGTAAATTCATTTATCCCTAAAATTTAACCCATAAAATGAAAATGAAAATTCGAGTTGTAATAATTCAATGCTCAGATCATATTTTGGTATGATTCTTTTTTAAATGTAATTATATTTTCGTGCTCTAGAATGTGGTACCTTTGGTATTTCAAAATTATTAACTTCACATATTCTCGAAATTTAACCCATCGAATGAAAATGAATATTCAAATGGTAATAACTCGGTGCTCAGATCATATTTTTTATCGATTCCTACACGAAAAGTTGTTTTATTTTCGTGTTATACAATATGGCACCTTCCGTGTTTGCTAATTAGTAACTTCACATATCCCCAAAACTTAACCCATCAAATTAGAATGAAGATTTCAATGGTCATAATTCGGTGGTCGGATCATATTTCAGACCGATTCCTTTTCAAAAAACCCTAATATTTTCGTGCTCTAAAATATGGTACCTTCCGTGTTTGCTAATTAGTAAGTTCATATATCCCCGAAACTTAACCCATCAAATGAAAATGAAGATTCGAATGGTAATAATTTGGTGCTCACATCATATTTTGGACTGATTCTTTTTTGAAAAGTTCTTATATTTTTATGCTCTACAATACAGTAACTTATGTGCTTGCAAATTAGTAACTTCGTTTATCCCCAAAATTTAACACGTCAAATGAAAATGAAGATTCAAATGAGCATAACTCGGTGCTCATACCATATTTTGGATCGATTCCTTTTTGAAATGTTCTTATATTTTTGTTCTGTACAATAAAGTACCTTTCGTGTTTTCCCACTAGTAACTTCATATATCCCCGAAATTTAACCTATGAAATAAAAGTGAAGATTTGAATGGTCATAACACGGTGTTCGTAACATATTTTTTGTCCGATTCCTTTTTGAAAAGTTCTTATATTTGAATGCTCCACAATATGGTAACTTTTGTGTTTTCAAATTAGTAACTTCATATATCCCCGGAATTTAACCCATAAAATGAAAGTGAATATTTGAATGGTCATAACTCGATGCTCGGACCATGTTTTTGACCGATTCCTCTTTGAAAAGTTCTTGTATTTTCGTGATCTACAATATGGTGCCTTCCATGTTTGTGAATTAGTAAGTTCATGTTTCCTCAAAATTTAACCCAATAAATGAAAATGAAGATTCGAATGGTCATAATTCGGTGCTCAGATAATATTTTGGACTGATTCCTTTTTGAAAAATTCTTATACTTTCGTGCTCTAAAATATGGTACCTTACGTGTTTGCTAATTAGTAACTTTATATATCTTCAAAATTTAACCAATCAAGTGAAAATGAAGATTCAAATGGTCATAATTCGAAGCTCATATCATATTTCAGACTGATTCCTTTTTGAAAAGTTCTTATATTTTCGTGCTCTACAACATAGTACCTTATGTATTTTCTAATTAGTAAATTCTTATATCCTCAAAATTTAACCCATCAAATGAAAATGAACATTCGAATGGTCAAAACTCGGTGCTTATATCATATTTTGGACCGGTACCTTTTTTAAAAGTTCTTATATTTTCGTGCTCTACAATATAGTACCTTCGTTTATATTTTCGTGCTCTACAATGTAGTACCTTCCCTCTTACTCGACCGAAATTAGAAGATCCCATGTCAAACCTAGGCCTATGATGGTGGGACTTTTTCTGCCTAAAGATACATTCAACCAACATTGCTTTCACCAATAAGTCTCTCATTGAAACTTTATGTCGAAGCTTAATCGGCATTTGAAGATTCTCCTTTAGTCTTTCGATGAAGAGGTTCTCCACAAATGCATCATTCTCTCACTTACTTACCCTTATCATAGTTAGTTCCAAATATTGCAAATATTCACCCACGGTGCAATTTCCTTGCTTCATATTGCTTAAGTACAAATGTTTTTTCATCAAGTACGTGGTTGGAACAGGATACAAATGAAGCCCGGTCTTCAATCTCTCCAAAGTAGCAGTCAGTCTCTTCCATCAAAGGCTCTAGATTCTTTGAAGTACACTTACTTGGATTTTGGATGGATTGTGGTTGATTTGCAGGAGCCATTCTATGTTCATTAATACGTAAAGTCGGATTTGAATATGTCTGAAAATGACCAAAACTGCCCATCACTTTTCCTCTTACTCAGCTGAAGTTAGAATATCCCGAGTCAAACCAAGACCTGTGATTGTTGAAGCCATATGATGAGTTATTTTTTGGCTTAATGGTACTTTCAACCAACATTTCTTTCACCAATATGTCACTCATTGATACATTATGTTTAACCTTAATCGGCATTGGACATTCTCCACTAGTCCTTTGATATACCAGTTCTTCAAAAAGACCAATCCTTCTCTCGTGGTTGGTTCAAAATATTGTGAATATTCATCTTTGGTAGGATTTTCTTACTTGTTATTGCTTGCTTATGTACGAGTGTTATTCCATCAAGTACGTGGTTGGAACATGATACGAACAAAACCCAACCTTAATTCTTTCCCAATTGGCAATTATAGTCTCTTCCATCAGGTTCTCTTGATTCTTTGAATGACACCTGCATGGATTTCACATTGATTTTTGGGTACCTTCCGTGTTTGATAATTAGGTACATTCAATCAACATTACTTTCACCAATAAGTATGTCATTGAAACTTTATGTCGAAGCATTTTTTTAACAGTTCTTATATTTTCATGCTCTACAATATGGTACCTTCTGTGTGTGATAATTAGTAACTCGTATATCTCTGAAATTCAACCCATCACATGAAAATTAAGATTTGAATGGTCATAACTCGCTGCTCAGATTGTATTTTGGGACGATTCCTTTTTTAAAAGTTATTATATTTTCATGCTTTACAATATGGTAGCTTCCGTGTTTGGTAGTTAATAATTTCGTAAATCCCCAAAATTGAACCCAACAAATGAAAATGAAGATTAGAATGGTCATAACTCGGTGCTCAAATCATATTTTGGACCAATTCCTTTCTTAAAATGTCTTATATTTTCATGCTCTATAATATGGTATCTTACGTGTTTTGTAATCAGTAATTCCATATATCCCCGAAATTCCACCCATTAAATGAAAATGAGGATTCAAATGGTCATAACTCGGGGTTCAAAAAATATTTTGGACCGATTCTTTTTTGAAAAAGTTCTTATATTTTAGTGCTTTACGATATGGCACCTACTGTGTTTTCCAATTAGAAACTTCATATATCCCCAAAATTTAACCCATCAAACGAAAATGCATATACGAATGGTCATAACTCGGTGCTAAAATCATATTTTGGACCGATTCATGTTTGAAAAGTTCTTATATTTTCATGCTTTACAATATAGTACCTTCCGTGCCTGATAATTAGTAACTTCATATATCCCCAAAATTTAACCCATGAAATGGAAATGAAGATTCGAATAGTCATAACTCGGCGTTCAGATAATATTTTGGACCGATTCCTTTTTTAAAAGTTGTTATATTTTCAAGATCTACATTATGGTACCTTCCGTGTTTACTAATTGGTAACTTTATATTTCACTGAAATTGAACCGATGAATTGAAAATGAAGATTAGCATGGTCATAACTCGGTGCTCATATCATATTTTGGACCTATTCATTTTTAAAAGTTCTTAGATTTTTATGCTCTGTAATATGGTACCTTCTGTGTTTTCTAATGAGTAACTTAATACATCCCCGAAATTCAACAAATCAAATGAAAATGAAGACCATAACTCAGTGCTTAGACCGTATTTTGGACGGATTCCTTTTTAAAAAGATATTATATTTTCATGCTATACAATATGATACCTTCCATGGTTGCTGATTAATAACTTCATATATCCAAAAAATTCGACCCATAAAATGAAAATGAAGATTAACATGGTCATAACTAGGTGCTCATATCATATTTTGGACCGATTCCTTTTTTAAAAGTTCTTATATTTTCATGCTTTGCAATATGGTACCTTATGTGTTTGCTAATTAATAACTTCATATATCCCCGAAATTCAACCGATCAAATGAAAATGAAGATTCGAATGGTCATAACTTAGTGCTTCGATCATATTTTGGACATATTCATTTTTCAAAAGTTCTTATATTTTTATACTCTACAGTATGGTACCTTCCGGGTTTGATAATTAGTAAATTTGTATATCTATGAAATTCAACCCATCAAATGAAAATGAAGATTTGAATGGTCATAACTCGGTTCTCAAAGTATATTGTGGAACAGTTCCTTTTTAAAAGTTCTTATATTTTCATGCTTTACAATATGGCACCGTCCGTGTTTGCTAATTGGTAACTTTATATTTTCCCGAAATTCATCCCATGAAATGAAAATGAAGATCATGACTCAATGCTCATATCATATTTTGGGTTGATTCCTTTTTTAAAGATCTTCTATTTTCATGGGCTACAATATGATAACTTATGTGTTTGGTGATCAGTATCTTCATATATCCTTGAAATTCAAACTATCAAATGAAAATGAAGATTAGAATGGTCATAACTTGGTGATCAGATCATATTTTGGACTGATTTATTTTTTGAAATTTCTTATATTTTCATGGTCTACAATATTGTTCCTTATGTGTTTGCTAATTAGTAACTTTATGTTTCCCCAAAATTGAACCTATCAAATAAAAATGAAAATTAGAATGGTCATAACTCGGTGCGCAAATCATATTTTGAACCGATTCATTTTTAAAAGTTGTTATATTTTCATACTGTACAGATGTGGTACCTTCCGTGTTTGATAATTAGTAACTTCGTATATCTCTGAAATTCAACCTATCAAATGAAAATGAAGATTCAAATAGTCATACCTCGGTGCTGATATTATATTTTGGAACGCTTAAATTTTTTAAATTTCTTATATTTTCATGCTTTACAATATTGTACCTTCCGTGTTTGCTAGTTAATAATTTTACATATCCCCGAAATTGAACCCATCAAATGAAAATGAAGATTAGAATGGTCATAACTCGGTGCCCATATTATATTTTGGACCGATTCTTTTTTAAAATTTTCCATTTTCATGCTCTTCAATATGGTACCTTCAGTGTTTGTTAATTAGTAACTTCATATATCCCCAAAATTTCACCCATTAAATGAAAATGAGGATTCAAATGGTTATAACTCGGGGCGCAGATCATATTTTGGACCGATTATTTTTTGAAAAAGTTCTTATATTTTCATGTTCTACGCTATGGTAACTTTTGGTGTTTTCTAATTAGCATTTCATATATCCCCAAAATTTAACCCATCAAATGAAAATGAAGATACGAATGGTCGTAACTCGATGCTAAAATCATATTTTGAACCGATTCATTTTTGAAAAGTTCTTATATTTCCACGCTTTACAATATAGTACCTTCCGTGCCTGATAATTAGTAACTTCATATATCCCCATAATTTAACCCATCAAATGAAAATGAAGATTCGAATAGTCATAACTCAGTGTTCAGATAATATTTTGGACCGATTCCTTTTTTAAAAGTTCTTATATTTCAAGATCTACAATATGGGACCTTCTGTGTCTGGCATTTAGTAACTTCATATAACCCAAAATTGAAACCATCAAATGAAAACAAATATTCGAATAGTCTTACTTCGGTGCTCATATCATATTTTGGATCAATTCATTTTTTGAAAGTTCTTATATTTTTATGCTCTGCAATATTGTACCTTCCGTTTTAGGCAATTAGTTACTTCATATAACCCCAAAATTTATCCTATTAAATTGAAAATGACGATTCAAATGGTCATAACTTGGTGGTGCTCATATCATATTTTGGATCGTTTCCCTTTTTAAAAGTTCTTATAATTTCATGCTCTACAATATGGTAACTTCCACTGTAGGTAATTAGTAATTTCATATTTATGTGAAATTCCGGCCATCAAATGAAAATGAAGAGTTGAATGGTTAAATCTCGATGCTCAGATAAAATTTTGGATTGATTTCTTTTTTAAAAGTTATATTTACATACTCTACAATATGGTACCTTTCGTGTTTGCTAATTAGTAGTTTCACTATATTCCCAAAATTCCATCCATCAAATGAAAAAGAATATTTGAATGGTTATAACTCAGTGATCAGATCATATGTTGGATCGATTCCCTTTATAAAAGTTCTTATATTTTCATGATCTACAATGCGGTAGCTTTCGTGTTTGGAAATTAGTAACTTCATATATCCCCGAAATTCAACCCATAAAATAAAGAAGAAGATCCGAATGGTCATAATTTGATACTCATATCATATTTTGGATTGATTTCTTTTTTAAAAGGTATATTTTCATGCTCTACAATATGGTACCTTTCGTGTTTGCTAATTAGTAGCTTCACTATATCCCCGAAATTCAACCCATCAAATGAAAAAGAAGATTCAAATGTTTATAACTCAGTGATCAGATCATATGTTGGATCGATTACCTTTTTAAAAGTTCTCATATTTTCATGATCTACAATGCGGTACCTTTCGTATTTGCGAAGTAGTAACTTCATATGAATAATGACTTAACGAGCACATGAAAGATACGAACTTCTACTTTTTTCACATTGACCGCACTTCGTCTATTTGCACTTCTTTTTTTGACATTGATTGCATATTTGAATAATAATATTAGCGCGTGTGATATTGGACAATTCGTTGTAACAGGTAGTTTGCAAATATAAATTTTTTATTTGCCGTTATTATGAGTAGGTAAACTTATTAACAGTCAAACATGTTTCTTGAATAACGTGATAATGATTGCAGTGCAAATAGACACGAGACAGAGAGTAATTAGATGTAGGCCCAAACATGTACTCACTGTGTTTATGTCTTACCATAAAAAATATTAAATATGTAAAAGCAATTAAAAAAATTGCCAAAAAAATTATTTCATTTTTTTGCATTCAAAATTTTGCCAAAAATGAAAGTAAGACAATAGTATATGGACACTAAATAAGACATGTAAGACACAAATAAGGGGAGGAGAGTAATAAATTGAGTAAAATGCTTAGGGCATGTGCATTGGTGGTTTCTTAATTTTAAAAATCGCTCTAGAAACCGAAAACACCCACAGTAATGGTTTCTAGACCGATTTTTTGTTAAAAAACCGATCCCTAGTTTCCCGTGTGGGAACCGGTGAAGGAACCGGTTCCTTGACATGAGAGATGACCATCACGGGGGCACTGCCCTTGTCCCATAATCCCATCATCTTTGACCCATGAGTGGGACACGTGTCGTCCATTAAGTGGCCCACGTGTCCCACTCACCCAATTTTTTTAATGCATATTTTTGCAAAAAATCTGATTTATTTTAAATTTGTAGACTTTATTTTTAAACAAGAAAATTATTTTAAAAATCCGTAATTTTATTTAAAAAATCAGGAAAAATATATTTATTCACAAAATACTAAATAATTTATAAAAAATGAAATTTTGTTTTAAAAATAAAAATGTATTTTTGAATAAGACATTCAACTTAGTTTGAGTGGACAAATTTAATTTAATTAAATCTTAATGGTAAAATTAGTGAGTATGATAGAAAAAATCAAGTGGGGTTTATGAATAGTATAAAGTTGTTTCTTACCATTGTGGAGGAGAAAGCGAGTGGTTTCTTAAGTGGGTTTTTAAAGTTAGGTGGAAGAGAGAGAATGAGAAAAATAATATATTTAATTGGTAAGAAACCTTTAGTGGTTTCTACCATTGAACATGACCTTAGATGACCTCTAGTTCTTTAGAAAGTGCAAATATAACCCTCAGTTTTTAAGAAGTGCTGATGTACCCATGCTGATTTTCAAAAGTGCAGATATACCCGTGACCGGCAAAAATATGTAAACTTATACCCGAGTACCCCTTTTTTTCCTCCTTTTTTTGGGTACAACTGCTCACTTCAATGATTTTGGGTACATCTGCACTTTAAAAAAACTCATGATTATATTTGCACATAACAAAGAATTGAGGGTTATATAATCACTCCATTCTAAAAATTCTTTCGCTTTTGTCGAGTAAAAAATGCATGTACTATGTGTGTATGAATGGATGGTGAGATTACAAAGAGAAGTTGGGTGCGGATCGATGACGTGTATAAATACATGGTTGGATTAGAAAGTGAAGGTGGGTGCGGATCGGTGATGTGGCAACTCCTAAACCATATACTAAGGAAAACCAACGGCTCCTATCCCCACACGCTCCCTAAACATTTCTCTCCTCCCCCTTTGTCTGGAATCTGTTTGTTTCTCAACCTCCCCCCACACGCTCCTCCTTCCCCTCTTTCATCCCCATCTCTTCTCCCCTTCCGGTCGTCGTATCCGTTGGAGGTCTCCTCCCTTCTCTGTCTTCTCAATCTTGTCTTGGTTTCAATCCATGGAGCTCACTGCCCGGCGGCCATATTCATGAGGAAGAGATAAGGGTATGCGACAAGCAAGAGATGTAGGGTTTTCGTCGTTTTGCAGGTAAATTTTGATCAATTTTTAATCACCATTCACTAGCGTTTCGCAAAATCTGATTAAGTTGATTTAATATTCTAATGCCGTTGAAGCCATGATTTGTTGGTGGTGTGCGTTTGGGGATTTTGTGGTTCAGCGGAGGAGGTGCGTTCTGATGATGCGGGCCACTCTTTCAGGGTCAGATATTTGGCTATCTTTCTTGCCCGAGAAGAGGGCCTTCTCCATTCCATGGAAATTGTAAGGCCAACTAGACGTTGCATACCAAACTGGAAGGTAAAACCGGAAGGTTGCAGACCTGATTCAGGGGATGGTAAAATTGAATTTCTGATACAGGTTGGTATCGAATTTTGAGGAGTCCTATATTGATGCTTTTGGTTATTTGATGTCTTAGTTTTGATTTCGGGGCTTGGTTTTGGGCGGAAACGATTGTTTTTTTTTTTACTTTCTCTGTTTTGAGATCTGTTGTTTCTGTGGAAGGCTGATTTTGTCTGTTTTTCCATCTTCCTTTAGTTGGGCTGTTTTGTTCTGACCAATGCCATTCAAACGTTGGGTTACATGTAGCCAATGAGATTGTAACATAGATTGCTTTGTGTTAATATCCTCTTTAAAGTTTTATTTTGTTTGGGCAATATATTGATGGATTGTTTCGGTTCTGGGTGATGTCCCGCCCTCATGAATATCTGTTTTTTTTGTTCACAAGGATCAATAAATCTACTGGAAATTAATTGCTAAAAAACAAATTTGTAACAAATGTATTTCCATATGAGATATTTTGATGAAATTTCTCGCAGTCAGCAGTTCAGTTTGGGAAATTGTGTATGAGAAGTCATGAGGAATCTTTTTACCTTTGTTTTGAAATTGAAACGTTGGGTTTGTTGAAGTCATTGAAGTGGGCAAGTCAGTTTTTGAACCTCTGAAATGAAGATATTTTTAGTAGATTGCACATGATTTTCGGATTTTAAACGGGCAGGTTTGAAAGTGGCGTTAATAAAATTTAAGTAGACATGATACCTTCAAGATGAACCATTGCTATAACAATTGTTTACTTCCTTTTGATGTTGTAACAGGAATACCAGAATCCTTATGTCAATGATGCACGAATCGGAAGGTCCCAAAATCAATTGTTGTTTCAAGTGAACTTTTATACTCCAGACTCCGATGTTGCGACGAAGTACGACCAAGTGATGGGTAGCATGGGTTGTTTGCCCGTTATCCTTTACAAAGTTTAAAAAAAGGTTACGTGGAAATTAGTTGAAAATGCATTGTTGAGAAGGGTATATTAGTAAATTCAATGTTTTGGTAATTGCATCATTGTGAAGGGTAATTTAGTAATTTGCACCTTAGGGGTTTGTAAACTATTAATGTAACAATTCTTTAAGATTCTTGTAGTGAAATCTGAAAAATTGAGATTCTTGTAATAAGTTCTTGAAAATTGAAATGTATGAATTTTCCTAGAATACCTACAGTCTTGATTTTTTCTTGCAAGAAAAAATGAATGAGATTCTCGTGTCATGAATATTAAGATTTTTGAATTTATCTTGAAAATGAAGTTTATTGTTTTCTTGAATTTTTCTTGAAAATGAAGGTTCTTGAATTTATATTATATTATGTTGTGAAAATTAAGATTCTTGAATTCTTGTTGAAAAATAACATTCTTGAAAGTTTCATGAAATATTTTCTAATAAGTGGGCAAAACTGAAAATTAAGAATCTTCAATTACTATTGTTGAGATAATTCATTCTTATAATTGTTGACATTGTTATTTAACATACAGAAATGTCAGCAACAATGTTGTACTTTAAACCACACGAGAGAAACTCACAAACTAGAGTTTATTGTTTATTATGTTACGGGGGTTTACGGTTAGGGTTTAGAGTTTCGGGGTTTCGGGTTAGGGGTTTAGGGTTTAATAATTTAGGGTTTAGGGTTTAGGGTTAGGGGTTTAGGGTTTAGGGGTTAGGGTTAGGGTTAGGGGTTATGGTTTAGGGGTTAGGGTTAGGGGTTAGGGTTAGGGGTTAGGGGTCGGGTTAGGGTTAGGGTTAGGGTTAGGGTTAGTG
>JAULKM010108121.1:0-23729 GCA_032355605.1 Rubia tinctorum | reverse complement strand
TTCTTCTTATCCTTCCAACTTGCCATCTTTCTCATTCTTTTCAGCCACACTCTGAAATTACCACCGGCCCCAATACTATAATATCCTTTGACTGCATTGGTGAACTCACAATGAACAAAAACATGCTGCACCGTTTCCCCTACTTGTCCACACAAACAACATACATCTTTCACTTGTTTATGCATGCCCTTCGAATGAAGCCTGGCTATAGTAGGCAGTCTTCCCTTCAACAGCAACCATAAGAAAAAGGAATGCTTTGGCTGGAGTTTAGATTTCCAAATCATCGACATTGCCCAATGTCTTTCTTCCGTCGTGCCTTTGAGATGGTTATAAGCCTTTCCCACGCTGAACTTACCTTTACTATCAACACAGTCGAACATGAATGGCCTTATTATTTCTTTCACCTCCACCAATTTACCCCAACCCCAGCTATGCCAATGACTAGTCAAGTTATAATGTAAGAAATCTGTACCTTTGAGATAGTATTCCTGTACCCATTTCAGCCAAAGAAGATCCTTCTTGAGGAATATATCCCATACCATTCTGCTAAGATATGATATGTTCCATATCGAGGGATCTCGTAAACCAATTCCTCCACTAAACTTTGGCATGCAAAATTACATGGTCCCTTTCCTGGGAAAGGCTTTTCTGGCCTTCTTTGTTTCTGAGCGACATGATTTGTCTCATGGGATATGTCTCCAGCCTTCTAATTACATGAACCATGTAAAATTACACGATATATTACTTGGGATGATCTTCTGTGTAAATTGAAAGACAAAGTCAGTGCCATATGAATGGCTCCATCCCCTTAGCTTCAAAACATCGCCTTCTTTCTTCTTTCTTCATTCTGATCAAACCATTCTTCTACCAATGTGTCCAATGACTTTCAATCTACTACCAAGCTTTCTATTAGCCTTCTATCTACTACAATTATTGTGAAATGCCTTCTCTGATGATGGAACAAAATAGGTAAATTGTCCAACTCGTAGAGGGAAAAAAATTAGACTTCAAATACTTCACAAAATAGGCAGTTCAGTGCACATAACCACACTAAGACATTTTAACCTCATATCATGTAGAATACTCAATAATATAACTAGCCACCAAGAAAATCATACAAAAGGGGTGCTAATTGTGTTAAGAAAATGTACAGGCGCCGTCTTATCACTATTCCATTCATTAGTTCAAGTTTTATGCATATTTTCCTAGCACCTCAATAATTTGTCGGGGCCCTCCTTAGTGGCGTCTAATTTCTTTTAACCTTGAAACTAGCTGGCTTAATTCTTTTGTAATGCCATGTCATATTTTCCCAGGCTTCTGAGCTTCAATTTTCTATTATAGTGCTGCTCCATCCAGGATATATATGCCCCTTCTTTCGGCGCCGCTCGCTTTCTCAGATCATCATATCCTTCCTGATTTTCTTTGATTGCCTCGTCATTGTTAATTTAAGACAATAGCTATGCTACCCTTTAGCTAGGCACCACTATTTTGATCAAGATGATTGCTTCACTTCTGAAACATAGTATGTAAAGTAATTTCCTTGTCGCCGTTCTAGGAGTAGTTTGGTGGGACACTACAAGAGACATGACTTTTTACCTGGTTTCTAAAAAACTTTTTTCTCGTGGTTTTCAGTAAAAAAAATCTTAGGTACATACTAGCGTAGTAAAAGATTCACTTTTTACCTCGGTTTAGAACCAAGGTAAAATGTTATTTTTACCTCGATTTCTGACTGACATGGGTAGCTATTTTGGCCGACGTCAGTTAAGAGGAGAAGTTAGACAGTATGAGAACATGGCTATGACTTTGTTCTAGTTGGTATCGGTCATAATGTGATCAATATCGCAAGAAACTTCAACCAACGTTGTGTGCCCTCGAGCAGTCATATCATGTGTATGCTGACGTGGAACTGTGACCAAAACGGCGTCATTTTGATAGGATGATCTCACACATAAATAACTGATTCCGGATACTAGGGTTTCTCTATTATACAACCGATGTTGGTCATTAGTGTGACTACGCTAGTATATCTGATGTCGGTTACGTGTCGCCGTCGGTTGTTAATCGAAGACGTTGGTTCTCGTTAAATATTATCATGTTTTATATTCGATGACACAAATAATCATTCGTAGGTAGAAGTTAAATGTTATTTAATATTCGTTTACATATGTAATGGTTAAACGTCATACAATAATTATTTGTTGTTTAATTCATACAAAATTGAAACACATGACAGAACTCACACTACAATCAAATACATTACAAAAATATGATACAAACTATTATAACCTTCATATAAAATAAAAATATTATTTGTAGTCAACCTCTATAGCCTACTTTTTACGGTATTAACACTGATAAAGGGACTAGGAAAATGACAAGTTCATTCATCAACATGCTGAGAGGTCATTGATAAGTCTCTTTATCCTATTACAATCAATTCACAACAAATAAAGTTTATGTTAGAAATGGGAAGTCCTCAAATGAATTACACACTAAATAGTCATACCATGATGATACTAATTTGAACCGAAAAAACATAACTCCTCTGCATTGGTGCGACGTCGGTCATTTTGGACATGGCTATCAAAAAGATGATGTCAGATGACAGACGCAAGATATTCATAGTTTTTTATGCAAAAATGATATTTTTACTTAAAATGAACCCTAACCTATGACCAATACTTCTCATATTTTGTACATGACATTGTTTCCACAAAATCTACACTAGACGGTAGATAACATGTAGCACAAGCATGAACATATGAAACATTTCTTTGTCATGTGCCACATTGGTCATGTTTTTTTATACTAACGATTAGCTGACTGAACGCGACCAACGTCGCACCTTCAAAGTGTGTTCTTACAAAAAAAAGAAATTAGTGTCCACAATCAGCCCTAATCTAAGCTTTATTTCTCAATACTTATAAACATGGCATTATTTTGACAATATAAATACTATACACTAGATAACATGTAACACAATCATGACACTTCATGAATCTATTCAATCTTTGTTCCATAAAAAATAACAATAACAAATTCACTAATAAAATTGCAAAATGAACATGTAATGGATAGAAACAACCTCAATTTGTACCCGGATCTGCTCCAACTTCTAGTACTTATGGATGTTTGAAAGGAGAAATTTGATTGAGCACTTGAATATTTGTAATGGTGCGATGGAAACAATTTTGAGAGTGTGTTTTGGTGGGAGAGTTTTGGGGATGTCAAATGGATATTATTGCTGAATGAAAATGGGATGAAATAGGATTAGGGGAATTTTAGCTCATTTTGAGAGCTCAAATTTTTTGTACCCGCTAAAAATTTTCAGGGTGACCGGTGTCAGTAGCAGGTCATAGCGTTGTGCATGCAATGTTGCATTTATGAGTCATAGCGTAATTTCCAAAAAGTGTCGTAAATACTCCCTGTGATATTTTGGGCCCTTCCATTGACTCGTTGATGCCTGAATCGTCGTCACAATGTGAATTACATAAATATATTTCTAATTTTGCATTTCGACATCTCCCACTTTCTCGGAGTGACCTAAGTGCAAAAGGTTAAAAGGTTTACCGGTTGAGCCAAAATTGATTCCGATCAAACTGAAAGGGACAATTACCATCCCTAGTTGAACTTATAATCCCCGAGAGTGGAAAAATGGATTGGTCTCACGGAGACTTCCAAAAGTTCTTCCGATTAACCTTAGTTACTTATAATTAATCATCAGTGATTTACTCTCGACCACGTACTAGCATTTTTCCAAATATGATGGATGGAATTTTATTTTTTATTTATTTTATAAAAAACCAAGAATATGTAATTCCATGTGATTCTATGTGGTGGAAATTTTCCATCTCTTTATGCCCATCATAAGGGCATTAAGAGAATATTAATAAAAATGACCGTACACTTCCATTGACCCGTTGACGACTAAATTGGAACAGCATAGTCGTCCCAATGTGAATTATATATGTGTATCTCCAAGTTCGCATTTTGGCATCCCCTACTTTCTTGAAAAGATCTAAGTGAAAAAAAATTAAAAAGATCACTGGTTGCGCCAAAATTGATTCCGATCAAATCGAACATTAGTAAAGTTTCATGAATATATTTAAATTTCAATTTGTATTTTTTTAAGGAAAGTGACTTTTTTTCTTTTTGGTTAAACATGAACTCAATAGTTATGCTAGTGGGTAGAATAGATTAGGCTCATATTCAAATAAACAGATGTCCGTTGTACTACCATGCCAGCTTTGCCGATAACATGTGCAGCGTCACTAATGTGGAGGCGGAATTTACAAGTATCAAAATGACTTTGTTTCAAAATTTCTATATATATATATATATATATATATAACTCACCTCTGAATCAGTTCAAACTTTCAACTTCCAAGTTTCCCTCAAATTTCAACAGTTCTGCACCCCTTCATCTCCACTCATATCAGAGGTATGTAATTTTAATTCTTCCAACATTTTCTCTTTTATGAAATTGTTGTTTCTTTGGTGTGCCAATTTGTTTTTGGTATGATTTTGTTTTTCTAGTTCTTATGGATTAGTATTAGTGTGATCTTTATTTATGTTTTAACTTAGGTACTATATAGAATGTTTTTGTATGATTATGTGTCATTTTTTGTGTTTTAAGTCTAGAATTTTTCTTGTTTAAGCGTAGAATTTTGTTTTGTTTATATGGTTTTGTTCGCAGAAATTAGGGTTGAATGCTACGTTGGTCGCCTATCAATTAACATTCATTTATGTCAATCGTCGATCGACGCTGGTTATTCATAAATTTGGTGGGAAATTTTTATGATACGACGCTTGTCGGGTTTCGGTAATCTTGTCAGCCTTAGAGAAAGTTGACCGACATCGCATTTATGCATCTGCATTCATATTTGTATATTTTTAACTTTGAATATGGTGTTGGTGAGCTATCGGTAGCCATGTTTGGTCTAACCCACAGATGATTTACGTCGCTTATACATGTCATCCATGAAACTTTTTATGACCGACGGGTATTTACGACTCATGGCCGGCGTCGCACCATTCAAGTTGGTTTTTTTCCATTTATTTTCTTATGAAGATCAGGAGTAATAGCTGGCAAAGGATCTTCCAATCACCCATTTTTCTAGGTCAGCGATTTATTTTACGCATATATACATCTGTATATGAGCTATATTTATTCAATATGGTTACTTATATACATTCACAATTAAGGACATTACATAATTCATTGAATTTCTACAGTTCACCGCACAATGGAGCAACCCGTAGCCTATTCTATTAGAGGTTGAACAGTGTGCGATGTCTTAAATGACCCCCAATTCAAAGGCGCACTGAAGTAGCAAAACTTCAAGGCTAACTCCACTGCGGAAAGGCCTAGCTAGATAAATGCATGTAATTATATGACTTTCATTTAATATTTATTTGTTGATAATTGCATATGTATATGTGTATATATATATAGTAATTGTATTTTCTTGTTTGCGATTCAGTACATCCGGAGGGACATGATAGCACACCTCCAAGTGTGAAGACCTCAGTTGTGCTAAGATGTTACGAGAGAGAGTGACCATTAACTACTCGAGGAACAGAAAGACCAAGGCCATGTCTCCAAAGCATTTCTTCGAGATCCTCGCCGGCAACCGCCTATGCATTGGGGACACGGTGTTCTTCGAGCTCATAGATGGTGCAAAGCCCATTGTCTTCAAGATCATCATAATCAGAGCTTCTTGATATAATTAGTAGGGGTAGGTGTCGAGTCAGTTTAATTGGTTTTTGGTTTATTCAATTCGAGTTAATTGATTTTGTCCCTAAAAAATTGAATTATCCTAGCCAAATTCGAAATTTGGTTTCAAGCTGAATAAACCAAATTTCATGGATTTTAAAAACAAAATCACTAAAAGTATATAGATTAATTTAAATTCTATTAAAAATGTAACTTATTTCTATATCATCAAACTCAAGTATTTAAAATAAAAATTCAAAAACTACAAAAAAAAATCAACCTTAATATAAAGTTTTAAAACTATATTATTAATATATATATATATATTAATATATTTATATATAATTAACTTATTTTTTAATTGCAATTCGGTATTCGGGTTGGTTTGGACTGAGTTTCAATATCCAAAACCAAACCAAAAATTATATTCAAGATTCGGTTTACTCAATTCGATTGTCCAGAAACCCTACTTTAAATTTGGTTTGGGTTATTTCATACTTGGATTATTTGGTTTTTGGTTCGGTTTTCGGTTTTTTTGTTCACCCCTATTAATTAGTATCTGTGTTTTCTTGGAACAAAAATATTTGTATTCCAATTTATGTACTATTTTTGTAATGATAATTTTATGATTCCAAAATTTTTAATAATTTCAATACATTTGAACAATAATTTACTGTTTGTGTGAATTGATCTATTCAAGATTTTCAAAACTATTTTCAACTGTACCATTCAAAACCATTTTCTACAACTATTTTCGTACACAAAACTAAACTATACTTCCATATTGAAAATTACTTTTGTAGACCAAATTCAATCATTTTTAAACAAGTTTAAACTCTTAACAGATTTTAGAGTATAACATACTACCGATGTCAGTTGTCCATCGCACCTCGAGTGGTACAAGCAACATAAGATGTGAAGTCATCGATTCTCATATATTACCATATGTGATATCTCATGTCATTCAGTGACAACATTTACTTTGATTTTACAACCTTTTACTTTGGTTAAAAAATAACCGAGGTAAAAATCTATCATTTACCTCGTTTATTTTTTAACTAAGGTAAATAATACATTTTATTTTGAAATAAAATAACCGAGGTAAAATACTCGAAGTAAAAGGTGTTTTTTCTTATAGTGGGACCACAAGACGCTTATCAGTTATTCCTCCCATTTAGTCTTCCCCAATGTCCTGTTCAATTCTTGAATTGTGGTTTTGTTTGTTATTTTTGTTTGTTCATTGGACTGGGGATGGGTTACAGAGGTGAAATGTTGCTCGATATTCAGGAACAAACACCAAGACCATAATAGTTCATTGGAAAAATATGTTCATTGTCGGTGACAATGATCTATGGGATCCAGAGATGATGCTTCTCCATGTTAAGTTCATGGTTCTTTTTCCTGTTATCATCGCCAAGGCCTTAACTTCCACCCACTTAGTGAAGTAGTCTATGGCTACTACGAAGAACCTCTTCTTCCTCGTTTCCTCCGGAAACATCCCCACAATGTCTATTTCCCACTTGGTGAAAGGTAATGGTGACCTGATGCAAGAAATATCCTTTGCTAGTAGTCTTTATATTGTGGTATGCACCTGACACCTGTAGCATTCTCAGGTTATTTTCATTGCGTCATCTTTCATCGTTGGCTAGTAGTGCTCAGCCCTAATGGCCCACTTTGCCATTGTCTTTGCTCCCTAGTGGGTGGCTACCATAACTTCATTTGTGCATCTTCTAGAGGACCATCTCCGCCTAGCTAGACTCTGTGCACCTCAGCCACGACTCTTGTATCTACGCTTGTATAGTAGCCTATTTTTCATGCCATACTTAATCATGTTTCTCTTGATTGTTCTTGCCAATTTTTCATTGGATGACAGTATTCCATTTTCTAAGAAGTTTCTCATGGGTGTCATGTAGCTTAGGGTTGCGCTCTGCACTGCCCAATTGGCTTTGTGTATATTGACATCTTGCTCAGTTCCTTCACCAAGACCGATTTGGTTAAGTGAGCGTGAACTGAGGAGGCAAGATTTCTCAAAGTATCTACTCTATTTTTAGCAACCATGAAACCCATGTGATGTCAAATTCCTTGAATTCTGTTGCTAAGCTCCTAACCTGATCATGGTATTTAATCATTGTGGGCTTCTTAGAAGTATATTGCCCACTATACTAGTAGGCTACCAACATGGAGTCCATGTGGGTCTGCAACTTCATCACTCTAGATTTCCTTGTTATCTCTATTATGGATTTTAATGCCTCAAATTCTACCTCATTATTCATCAAATTCTAGAATTTAAATTGAGTATCATAACTGGCCTCTACCCCTCCAGGGTATGAAATGACCAGGCCAACTCATGCCTCTTCTACTCCTAAGGCCCCATCGACATATAACTTTCGTAAGTCAAGCTATGTCATGCCACTCTTCCCTGCTTGGGGTTATTTATCTCACTCAGTTGACCTTGTTGCAACCTTAGTCACTTTCTATTTCGGGATCTCTGCCAAGAAGTCTGCTATCACTTTCCCTTTCATGGCCTTGCTCGGTGCGTACTCTACATCATGTTCTTCTAGTTCCACTGCCATTTTACCCATCTCCATAACGTTTCTTGTCCGGGTGAGGATCGATTATAATGGTTGGTTAGATTGTACCACCATGAGGTGAGCTTGAAATTTCTGTTGCAACTTCCTTGCTGAGAGTACCTGGGCTAGTTTCAGCTTATCCTGGTTTGTGTATCCCTTCTCTAGCCCCTATAACAAATGGTTGGGTTACTTATCTGATTAGGGTTGAACTATTTTCTTCATCACTTGCTGCCAAATAAAGGTACAGAGCCTCGCCCTGTTGGGGAGTTTGTTAACATAGGGGGACTCTTCAGATGTGCTTTAGGCTCTACAAAGGATTTTTCCTCTTGTTTTCCCCACTGTACAAGTCATTTCCTATCAAAGCACCCCTTCAAGGTCATAAAGAAGAGGAGATCCTTCTCTGCTTCTTTTTAAAAATGATTCATGACTGCCAGCTTCTCGTTTTAAGATTTGGAATTCCTTGATTGTCCTGGGCGATTCTATGTATAAAATTTCCTTCTACTTCTTTGGGTTTACCTGTAACCCTTTGTTGAACACCATATACCTGAGGAACTTCCATACCCCTACCCCAAACTAGCATTTGGGTAGGTTCAACTTTATTCCTGTCTCCTCAAACCATTTCAAAGTTTCACTTACATCTTGCACAAATGTCTCGTATTGGGAGCTCTTAATTATCATGTCATCCACATACACCTCCAAGTTCCTTTCAATCTGGTTTTGGAAGATTTTATCTACTACTCATTAATAGGCTGCCCCGGCATTTCTCAAGCCAAAAAGCACTTTACAGTACCCAAATGCTCCCTTCTTTGGGATGAATGTTGTTTTCTCTATGTCAGCCTCCAACATCAGGATTTAGTGTTACCCTTTGTATGCATAGGAAACATTTAATTAAGAAATTGGCGATAGAGCCTACCTTTTGATTGATGGTTAGCAACGAGTAGCAATCCATAGTTCATGCTTTGTTCAGGTTTGTGTAATATATGCACATTCTATAGTTTTCGTCTATTTTATTTATAAGGTCGGGTTCGCCAACCAGTTTTGGAATGAGACTTCCCTCACTATCTCTCGGGCCTGCTTTGAAAAACTTCCACGTTCCTTTGCTTCTTTGGCCAAATGTGCTAGTTGTTTGCTCTTGACACACCCTTTGATGGCCTGCTTTAGATGCACATAATCATTTGTGCTTTGACCATAGTTCTCATGGTACTCGCAGAACCGCGACATGTCTCTTTTATGGGGCCTGATCTCATATTTCGTATAAGCTCCAAGATTTTTATCGCTACCAACTTGGCCAAGACGTTATTTGGTGTTTTGATAAGATGCATGAATTTTATCAAAATTTATCCTGCTTAGCTTACATTGCTCTATTTTCCTTTTGAACTTGTTTTTGGTAGCCTTTTTCCTTCATGTCCCCAGGCCTGCTTGCACCTTTTTTTGTCCTCTTGTATGTTGTATCTTCCCAGATAAAGTTATCCACCCTTTTTATCAACTCATCGATCCTTCTAGACAGATTCATAGTGCAATCTCTCAACAACAGATCATGCATCAGACCATTCACAAATGTGTCCATGAGTAATTTATTGCTCTTTTTCTCGACCTGGTTCGATTCATCGTTGAACCTCTCCCGATACTCCGATAAAATTTCAGTTGGTTTTTGTTTGATCGCCAACAACTTTGTCTTGGTTTTCACGAAGTCCGCCTTTGCATGAAGTGGGTCGGGAGCTTCTACTTTTTTAGACTAAAGTTGTCTATACTTTCATCATCCACATTCTTGAACCAATCCCTATCCACGGTTGTGAGCATAGTTGTGAACACCTTGTACCAAATGTCTCCATGTTGGTGGAAAAGTATGCAAGGATTCCTCTAGGTAGGCCCCTCCATTGTATTTTCCCAGGTTAGGTGGTATTTTCCGCTTATGATCTGTTGTGTACGGTTGTATCCTCCTAGTGAAAAAAGAACCTTTTTCTTGTTTACCCGATGAAGCACACTCAAATCCTTGGATCTGTCTTAGATAAGGTATCTATTTTGTCATCCTCATCAAAGGTACGAAGATAGCATGCCTTCATTCCCCTCATCTGCAGTAGTAAGGAGTTTCTTCCTGAAGGTAGCAGAGCTCCGTCTATGCTTCGTTACACTCCAGCTAGTTTCATATTTGCACTGCCTCGTCTTTGGGATCACTTGATGGTCCTCTCAGTCGCCTAACAGCTTTTTCGACTCTACAATGTGGTTTATATTTCGATGGTCCTAGGTTTCCCTAGCTTCTTGATTTTCCTCCATTTACTTCAGTTTCCACATCATCTCCTTCTTGGAGACCATAAATGTGTGCAAGATCTCAAAGTCATTTACAAAATCTATGGTCGTTCGAAGCCATGTTTATCCCGTGTGGATGTGAGGGACGATTTTCCTTCTGTATGAGTCACTTTCTCTAGCACTATATTGCTCTTTGAATCTCTTCTGAAGACTATCAACATTCCTTCCATGGTTTGTAACTTGTATATGTGTTAAGTGTATCGTTCCCACATACTGCGCCAATATTAATTCTAATATTTGTTCAGGATGTTTGATCTTTCTCTATTACTAAGCCCGCTCGAAATTCTACAAGAAACGAATATATTAAAGTCTGGTGGTTTGGCGTAGAGTCAAGCCCGCTTTGATGCTTAAGTCAAGTCAGATGTAAATTGTAGATAGTTGGTAGCATAAAGAGGACGGATAATCGATCCTACTTTTTTTATATCTCTCTCTTCAATACATGGTTTGGCAGCCAAAGTGATTTGGCTTGTCATATCATGTCAGTTCTCTTAGCCGTTGGGCTGAATATATAAAGGTTGGGGCATTTAGCCCATACCCTATTACCACCTCAGCAACTACGACACAACAAAAGAATAATGAAAAACTTATCATTCCTGAAAAATTGAATACAAGAAAGGTGGTGGACGTGTTGTTGCAACCTACCCTTCAAAATGGGTTAGGAAAACACTTGTTGCTAACAATAACCCCCAAACTTTAGAATCTTCTAATTCATAAGTTCTCGGGTCGTCCATCACTTCTTGTGTACTTATCATTATTCTAAATCTTCATTAATATTCCCTGGTTTCACAATTGAACTCGCATAGGTTTTTTCAATATCCTTTATCAAGTTTTGCGTCACAACTTCCTTATCTTGTTTGAACACAACATGCTTTATGAACAATGATGAGATGTAGATTTGCTTTTTTTTAACACAAATAATGCCCCTTTTAGCTAGTTTTGTTGGTGGATAGCTAGATTTTTAAATGTTTTACCAAATAGGGGATTAGAATCACCTTGTGTGGTTATTTACCCTAATTTCCCTATTTTGTAAACATATAATGTCTAGTGTGTTTTTCCTCTATGAATTGATAAAATATTTATGTGTTTTGTGTGCTGATTAAAGACCATCATTGGAGAAGATCGCTCACAAGAATGGTAGTTGATAGAAGGTCATTTGCGAGGGTGGTAGTAGATTGAAGGCCATTTTGCAATGTGGTAGAAGAATACTTTGGATAGAAGAAAAGAGGAGAAGAAATTACCAAGTTTTGAAGCAAGAAGTGCACAATGTTCATATGGCATTGACCGTGCCACTCAAAAAGTTGCTTGGATACGTAGAGAAGTCCCAAGAAATTAGCCGTGTAATTTTACACTGTCCGTGCACTAAGAAGTTTACTTCAAGGCTCAAGACCTAGGCCTAGGAAACAGACCATGTAAATTTACACTGTATGTGCCATACATTTGGGCACGGTCCATACCAGCATATTAATTAGGGTTTATAATGCTAATTTTTACAGCTTTATCCTTTGAATAAAAGATGCAGACATTCCGAGTTTCCATTATACTTTATCTTCTCTTTTCATTTATTTCGATATGGTAAACTTCTTTAATCCAAACTTTGTTATGTGTTGTTGTAGATCATAGTAGATTGGCACTTGAGAGCATTTGGTAAACATTTTTAGTTAGGAATTTGTGAGATTCTTAGATTAATCATATATATATATTAATTTATTATCATCATAACTTATGTTTAATGTTTATGATTATCCATGATTAAGGTTCAGGATTGAGACTAATTGAGATTATTGCATGATTCAGCGTTAGGCTCGGGAATGATCCCTAGACAATATTGCCTTTTGTAGATTAATCAAATCTCAATGTGAAGGTCATGTTTAGGAGAAACAACTGTGCATGATTGTTGGTTCTTTGGTTATATTAGGCTTTAATGCGTCATTGGTTTGGTTTATGGACGATACATGAGTTACGGGCAATTGGGTCGATAATTTAAATCATGTTGGGGTCAGAGGGTAATCCTGAATGTCATATCCTGAGTTTGTGGAAAAGTAGGTTCGTAAACTCTGAGAGGATAATTAATGAAACATTGAAGCTATGGGTTATAAATGGTGGTTAGTGGTAGCGCACCTCCAGCTATAACAGGAGGAGATGAGAGTTTGAGGAGGGGGTAGAACCGGGAAGTGAGAATTTGTGGGGGTTCCCGGTGGATCAACCTCTCAACATCATGTGATCTAGAATATATTAGGAACTATGTTTGCTATGTGAATATGAATCGAGGATCAAATTCCATTACTAAACATTTGACACAAACGCCCTCAAAGATTATTATTATTAAACTTACATTCGTAGTTAAACTTGCATGTTAGTTTGCTTCTTATCTTTATATTTGTAGTTATTAGTTATTTTCTCTAACACCCCCTCCCCCATGACTAGCATGCGGTTGGTGACGCTTGTGTGTATTGCAATGTGAACTTATCATGTAAACCCCTTTTTTTCCATTTGGACGATACCCGACTTACCACTAGCTACTTTCTAGTAGTTATGAGTAATAGTGCAGCAACATAAATATTATCTTTGACCTGTGTGCCCCAGTTTTCAACGACGCCCAATTTCACGTCAAACTACCTTAACAAAAATAAAAAAAAGTAAATGATGAACAAACGAAACTCTAATTAAAAATTTTTAAAACTACAAAAACATATCTCAAAACAAGAAAAATTACAAACTGTACTGTTTATATTAAAACTAGTATAGAGTTATATACAATATGCATTTATTTTAAACTAGATTCAGAAATCCAAAAATTGTAATGAAATGAACAGAAAAGTTACATTTGAAGCAACTTTATCAATAGTTGGAAAACAGTTGGAAAAAAAAAGTCTAACTCTTGAATAAATCATAACTATTGAACGAGGTCGTCTCTACCAACAGTTGGAAAACAAAGTCTCTCGGAATCCTGGCTCCTACATTTTTCTTTCAATTTTCCGTCTATGCTCAAAGGATGGCCACCTTGAACCATTACCTAACATACTACATTTTTCTTTCAATTTTCCTTCTATGCTCAAAGGATGCCCACCTTGAACCATTACCTATCATATCCCAAGTTCTCAAGCATCAGAGTCATTTTCAATAAAGTTTGATTAGACCAATGCATGTATAATGACACTCTACGGGATCAGACTGGCCTCTAAAAGGAAATATGTAGTGAACTGAAACAACAACACATATACACAACTACTAACAGAAGAAATATATATATCTTGCTTCAGACTTGAAACTCTTAACACCTTCACAAAGACAATCTAAGATCGGACTACACTAATCAAGATGTTTAATTATTTAAACATTTTCCATAGCACCAACAAACTTCATATCCACAACATTTCTCATAATTAGAGCTAGAAAAGTACACATAATGTACATCACAAAAAACCTTTTGAAAAATTTACCACCTCCTCTGAGTTTTACTAATCTCCTCCATAAGGTTTGAAGCTATGACTTTACCATAGTTATCAGCATTCAATTCTGACCTCCACCTATCTCTAATCTCTGTATCCTTTCACAAACCCCTGCTATTACTCTTTAACAAGCATACATTCCTGGAATTCACAGAATATTTTAAAAAATGTCATATACATCATCAAGACTAATTATGTACTGTTGGTGGGGAGGAAAAGCGGATGAACGAAAGACTCATTGAGCTTCTTGGTCCAAACTATCATGATCAAAGATGGAAGGAGGACTTGGTTTCAGGAATTTGAAAGCCTTTAATTTGGCATTACTTGGAGAGAACGCGTGGAAAATTCTTAAGCAACCTTACACCTTGCTAACAAAAGTGCTGAAAGCAAAGTATTTCGCAGGCAGTGACCTCTTCACCTTTGTGCTCAGCACGTTCTTCTTGGGCCTGGAAGAGTATATACGAAAGCTTGGGAATTTTGAACTATGTTGTATAAAGAACATAACACCAGGAAGCACAATATCTCTAATTCATGATCCATGGATTCCAAGGTCATGTGAATACAAGGTAACTGAAGTTATTCCATCTAGTTTGAATTTGGTGAAGGACACAATAGACCATAATACTGGTTGGTGGGATATAAATTTGGTTCATGAGTTTTTTTACGCAGACGATGCAAGATTGATAAAGTCAATTCAGCCGAGAGGTGAAGGAGCGGATTGTTGGGCATGACACTTCACAAAAAGTGGCTCATATACAGTGCAATTAATGTGACGTGCATCCACACAGTATGCACAATTTCCGTTATCCCACGGTTGGGAGTCTGACAATCGATAGAAACAATAATTCTAGAAGAATTTATGGTTCTCAAAGCCCCAAACGTGCCCTTCATTTATCTCGGCGCTTCGCGATGAATATGTTGCCAACGGTTGAGAACATTAGGCAGTGAAGGATAGAGGTTTCAAGGGTGTGTAGGTTGTGTCTTGGAGATGACTGTATCTCGACGAAACACCTTTTCTCTTCATGTTCTTATACGCAGCAAGCTTGGAGCACAATATAAATGTGTTCAACTGAAGAACACAGAAACGCAAAAGGTGAACTCTTGTTCAGAACAATTATTGTGAACCTTGAGAAGGAAAGTTGCGCTCTCTTCACCATGCTTTACGATGGTATATGGTTTCACGTAATTGTCAACTGTTCAAGAAAACTCACCCCCGGTGTAATAGATATAGCATTAAGAGTTATAGCTAACCTGAGAAGTTACAAAATGACGAACGAGTGGTCCGAAAAGACCTCCTCATCTTTGCTACCCATATACTTGAACAAACCACCAGAGGCAAAAGCTACCATGTTTTTTTATGCTGGAATCAAGAAGTAGCGGTGGGACTAGGGGTCATGGTATACGATGAACAAGGAAAATTTGTACGAGCTGTTTTGTGCCAAATTTAAGGTGTAAATAACCCGGCACTAGGTGAAGCATTAGCTCTCGAAGGGGCCCTGCATTTGATGGGCGAATCGAAGATCAAAGAGCTAAACATAATTGATGATGTTTTGCAGATGATCCAAATGGTGAAAGGAGATGCAGAGTGTTCGATAACATGTGAGAGTTTGATAGAAACTATTCGTTTATGTTAGAATCAGTCAACCCGATGACTAGGTTAGGATAAGACTGATGCCTAAACTAGAGCTATTTCAGTACTATTATTCCTTATATAACTCTAATCTGTTTATTCTTTCCTCGCGAATCTCGACCCTAATCTCTTCCCCCTCTCTTTTTCTTTTATTTATTTTTTGCGTTGCTTCAACAACCTTCTTTTTCAGTCATCATTTTCCGCCGGCCAACTTCCGGCGAATTCCCAATCTTCTCCATTGTTCTCTGATCTCTCCTCGGCATTTCTGAATTGCAGTCGTCTCTCTTCAGTCGTCATCTTAGTTGTTCTGCTTTGTCGGCGTCGTCCTTGACCACCATCTCTGACTTCAGTTCCAGCAGTATCAGCTTTATCACAGTGATGATCTTTTTCTTCATGAAAATCTGACGTCTCCTCCTCAAGTTGGTCTTTCTTCCAGCTCCTCTGGCGTCCAGTTTATTCAGCTTCTCAATCTTCTCCGGTATTGTCCTCCAGTTCCAGTGGCAACGAAGTCTCTAGTTCCAGTATCTCCCACGCGCATTCAATTCACGCGCAGAACAAACCCTTAAAGCGCATTCTCTTCACGCACGGCAGATCTTCAGTGCGCCAGGCTTTCGGCGCATCAATACCACGTGCGGGAAAATCCTCCTGCAATACGTGTACCATGGTCCAGACTGCATATTTTCTTATTTCCGTGTACACTCAGCTCCTTCCTTGGAATTATGGTACACGTGTTGCAGGATTTAAACATTGTGGTTCTAAGTGGATTTTAGATTTCGGTGCTACGAAACACATGGTATTTTCTCCCACTATTATTGATCATGTGATGCCTTATGATGCTTCTGAACGCATCTATATCGGTAATGGTTCTCAAATCCCTATTACTCATATTGGGGATTCTCGAATTTCTAAACCTATGTATCTTTATGACGTTATTAGTGTGCCTGATATCACAAAAAAAATGTTTTCAATTTGCAAATTAACTAGAGATTTAAACTCGGTTGTCTGCTTTGATAATCACTCATTTATTATTTGACATAATACCACTGGTGAAACCTTGGGTCACGGTCATAGAAAAATGGGCTTTGTGTTTTAGACTATGGTACATCTGCTTTATTTCTTACTATGGAATCAAATAAGTCATGTGTGTCTTTTGAAAGTTAGCATGCTAGACTTGGTCATATTACGCATTCCGTTATTCTAGTTTGCGTGCTTCTGGATCCTTATCCGTCTTATCGGTTTTACCCAAACCTACCCTTTGGATGTGTGTGAAAAGGTTAAAGGGAAAGGCTTATCTTTTCATTCAAATGATAAATGTACTTCTATGGAGGTCCCTCTCCTATTTTATCTGCTGATGGTTTCTCCTAATATGCTATTTTCCTTGATATTATTCCCGACTCTCGTGGTTTTACCCACTGCACCGCAAATCTGATTTTTGGGATGTTTATCGCCAGTTTGAGGCATTTTTGGAGAACAAGTTCTCTTCTACCATTAAGGTGTTTCAGAGTGATGGAAGAACTGAGTTTGTAAGTGGCCTCTTACAAACTCACTTTCAGAAAAAGGGCATTAACCATCAAATTTCTAACTTGTATTCTCCTGAGCAGAATGGCTGAGCTGAGTGCAAGCACCGCCACATTGCTGAAATGGGCTTATCTATGTTATACCATTCTCATGCCACTCTCTCCTACTGCCCTCATGTCTTTGCTGCAACCACTTATACCATAAATTGGTTGCCCACTCATGTCCTTGGCGTATGTTCACCACATGAAGTTATTAATGGTCGAGTTCCCATATACACGAACTTCCATGCATTTGGTTGTCGTGTTTACCCATCCATATGCAACTCTCAAACTCGCTCCCCGCAGTTTTCCCTGTGTCTTTGTTTGGAACATCTCCCAGTACAAGGGATATCTTTGTTTGGATCCTACGTGTGGAAAGATATATGTCATCAGACGTGCTCGGTTTGACGACACTTCCTTTCCTTATGCCGATGGTTCTACTCCAATATCTTCGTTCTCTCCGGATGTCTCTATTTTTTTGGATCTCGCTAATACATCAGCTGATATTCCTACTTCTTCCACGACAGTATCTCCTCCTGCTCAGCTTGTCACTTCGGTTGCCAGTCTTCCTGGCTCATCGATTCTATCATCATCCCCAAATATGGCACCATGTTTTGTCTGCTCTGTCGATTTAAACCATCCAATGGCTGCTCTGACGCATCCTGCTCCACATATCTCGCTATCGACCAGCTCACCCGGTTTGCCAACCACTTATCTAGGTCATTCACCGGCAGCAACTTCTCCTTCGGTCTCTCCACCTCGACCTCGTCCTCATCGGATGGCTACTAGATCCGGGACTGGTGCTATTCAGTGCAGAGATTATTCTGACATCGTTTCTCATGGTCTTCTTGCTGCTTTGCTTGCTCAAATAGAACCTACATATTATTGCTCGACCCTACAGGATCCAGCTTGGGTTTCAGCTATGGATGATGAGCTGACGGCTCTTCATGGATAGCACACCTGGGATTTTGTTTCACGCCCATCGGATGTCAACGTTGTTGGCTCCAAGTGGGTCTATTGGCCGAAGTATTATCCCGATGACATGGTTGATCCCCATAAGGCCCGTCTCGTGGCGCAAGGTTTTTCTTAGATCCCTGGTTTTGACTTTAACCACACCTTCATCCCCCGTGGTCAACGCCTCTACCATTCAAACAGTTCTTGTTATTCTCACTATACGCTTCTGACATCTTCATTAGGTTAATGTCAAGAACGCCTTTCTCAACGGCATGCTTGATTCTACAGTTTATACGGTGCAATCATTCTGCTACAAGGACCCGCTACACCCAGATTATGTCTTTCGCTTGCGGAAGACCATTTATGGTCTCAATCAAGCCCCCCGGCATGGTTTTAGCGTTTCAGCACCTACTTGGTTCAGCTCAGTTTTCAGTGTAGCCTGGCTGACACTTTTCTATTTGTTCTATCTCAAGGATCATCGTTGTTGTACTTGTTGGTTTATATTGATGACATCATTCTTACAGGTAATGATTTGACTCTTCTTTGGCAGTTTATTAACCGCACGCATCAGGAGTTTTCCATTAAGGGCTTGGGTTTTCTTCATTACATCCTTGGCTTGGAAGTTTCACCCACTCTTTGGTGTCTTCTTCTTGGTCAGGCCAAGTATGCCAGGGATATTCTTACTCATGCATGGAATGTCTGATGCGGCTCCAGTTGTCACCCAATTTGTGCCCGGTCCTCAGCTCCACAACAACACTAGTCCTATGTTCTGTAATCTGACACTTTATCGTTCTCTGGTTATGGCTCTCCGGTATCTTACTATCACTCGTCCAAATTTAGTTTTTTTGCCAATACGCTTAGTTAGTATCTTCAAGACCCTCGATATGATCATTTTGCAGCAGTTACTCGGATTCTCTGATATGTTCGAGGCACTTTGCACTTTGTACTCTGTTATGAGATAATAGTAGTGTGATTTTATTGGCTCAGAATCCAGTTGTTCACAAGAGGGCGAAACACATCGACATCGACAATCACTTTTGTTTGGGAGCTAGTTGTATCTGGCAAGTTGCGTATTACTCTTGTTCCTACTTCCTTTCAGATTGCAGACATCTTCACCAAGGGTCTCTCTCGTCCTCTATTTGAATTCTTCATATCTAAGTTTTGCATCTTTGAGCATCCGACACTTCGCTTGGGGTGGTGGTGGTTGTTGTTAGAATTAGTCAACCTGATAACTAGACTAGAGTTATTTCAGTACTCTGATTCCTAAGGTAATTCTACTCTATTTATTCCTTCCAGTAATACAGAATCATTCATGGGAAATCACTCTTTCAATTTACAAATGCATGATAGTCCTAATATAGACCTACTATGGGTTACAAGAGACAAAAAATTTATGGCTCACTCTCTCGCGTACTTCGCAAAGATGAGTGAAATCTCTTTGAATTCTTGGACATCTCTACCACCTTTCTTGTCAAACAAATTTGAAAGTTTTTCAATTATTCGAAATAAAAGCAATCATTTTCTTCATCACAAAAACTAAAATAAAAATGAACTGGGTTTGTTACCAAGCATCGGACCTCCGCATTCTTTCTCTCTTTAAGACCATGTTTATCTATGACCCAACCCAACCAAAAATTCTAATTAAATATTATATTTCTCATCCACCTATACAACTTTTCATCCAACCAATTTATTTCTTTTGGACAGGTTTATCAATGACCCACCCCAACAAATTTTTTTAACTCTTTAAATATTATTTTAATGCCTTCAAATTAGTGAGTAGTAATTAAATCTTGTAATATTTAAATAATAATATATTTTAATTTATTATATAATTTTTTAACAATAAGAAATATAATAACTGAGTCGTGAAAAAAAGTTCATTTCGAACATTTCAATACCAAATTTTAAAATACATCAAATCATATTACAGGACAGGATTTGCGTACAAAGTAGAAAATAAAAAACACAAAAAATTACATATAAAAAACTTAAAGAAGAATTTAGTAGAGCAAGATTCAGAGCTATTATTATGGCTATATTTTGTCCATATGTGCTCAATCAAATCATTTTTTAGAGCGATGTGAGCTTCTCTTTTGCGAAGTTGTGATCTCTTAACCATGTATGCAGCTAGTCGTGTCCCTTGAGTTGAGAATTGTAAATTTTCCTCATCTTCATCCTCAACTCTATTTCTTGTATGAGATTGTCCATTAGTAGGTAGATCTTCCAAAAAATTGGTGGGATCATGATAGTTGAGATATGTGTCTCTTTCATCCTCAACTATCATATTTTGCATAATGATACAAGCCGTCATTATTTTTCCCATAAATTCCAGATCCCAAACAAGGCAAGGAAGTCGAATAAATGCTAAACGGGATTGTAAAAATTCAAATGCACGCTCTACATCTTTTCTGGAAGCCTCTTGATTTTGAGCAAATAGCATGTGCTTCTCTAATTGTGGAGAGGTTATTGATTTGACAAATGCAGCCCATGGGGATATATACCTTCAGTAAGATAATACCCCATGTTCGTTAACATTATAACTCATTTTTGGTTCCTGACCTTCCCGAATATCATTAAAAATTAGAGATTGGTGTAGTACGTTAATATCATTTCAAGAACCAAATGTTCCGAAAATTGAATGTCATACCCATAAATCTTGTGAAGCAACAACTTCCAAGATGACCATCGGAGATCCACTTCTCCCAGCATATTGGCCAGCCCACGTAGTTAGACAGTTCTTCCACTGTCAATGCATGCAGTCAATACTTCCTATCATACCTGGGAAGCCTCTTTGATCTCCCATGTGCAACAACCTTGCCAAATCTTATGTTGTGGGCGATCTGAGGTAATCGTCACCAAAGTTTGCAATGATACCCTCCACAAAGTGTTTGAGAGACTTCCTTGTTACAAATGAGCTAATTCGAAGGTATTCATCAACTGCATCTGCCGATGTTCCATAAGCTAATACCCTGATAGATGCAGTACATTTTTGCAACGAAGAAATAGAAAATTTACCAGTAGCATCTGGCCTTCGCTGAAAATATCTCGTACTAGTAGTAAGGGTTTCAATTATACGCAAAAACACATGTTTTTGCATACGAAATCTACGATGGAATAGTTGATCTAAATACACAAGATTACTAGAAAAATAGTCCGTAAATAAACGTACCTCACCTGCTTCCCGATCTCTCTCACAATTTCTTCTCATGGCTTTGAGATTATGATCTATCGGTTGTAATAATAGAAGAGAAGGACTAGTAATCATATCTTCAATTATGCGATCAACATGTTGATTTTGTTGAACAGTGTTTGCATGTCATTCATCAAACTCAGTGAAATGAAAAGAATCAAAATTAAAACTTGAAACATTTGGATTTTCATTCGATGACATTGTGTAATGAGATGGAAGATGATTTTCATATGGATGTGATGAGAATATATAGGAATAAGGATATCGAATAATTGTAGGCATGGTGTGGATTTCAAAAATAAAGTATAAGATGTTAAACTTTTTTTAAAGTGATATGACAATTCAAGTAAAGTGTGTTCCCAACCAACTAACAAAACCATGTGTGAAAGTGGTTGAATATCAATTCGAAATCTAATAACATGTGACAGCTATTATTAAAGGTGATTTGACAAAAAAAATCATATGGGCCAAGCAAAGTGTTTTTGGGACAATATGAGAGTAGAAAATTTGAAACCAAGTGGCTGTAGTGATATGAAAGTTAATCAATTATTGGGGGAAAAATTACATTACGAAAGTTTAAATTACATAAAAAAAGTTCAAATCACTAGAAAATGTTCAAATTACATAAATGACACATGCAACACTAAACACATGTGAAAATTACATTTAATTATTGAATAACTCATACAGTAACCGACGTTGGGCTTTTTTTTCTTCAGGGGTTAAGGAAGTTTTAGACATCAAATTTTGTAAAAATTGCATATTCTTCTTCATTTTTCTCTGCTGTTTTGCTCGTTCAATGTTGTTCCGATTGTTCTCCACTTTGAGTTTGCCAGTCCTAAGTTCGTTCATGATCTCAACTTCTTTGTTTCATGTGAGCCTTAACTCACGAAGTTCTGCAGTAAATTCATTCGGAATAGTAGAATACTGAGATGTTGTGGCTTTACCTTTCTTTTTAGTAGCATCTCTACCTTTGGGACATGAAATTGTTGGTGCATCATTAATAGGAGTATCAGAATTCAATGGAATTTCATAATCACCACCCTCATTGGTCCTTGAACGTTTCGAGTTGTCTCTACTTTCTTCGTTACTCCCTTCATCTTCAGGATGAGATCAAGTCATATTTTATTTAATTTCATCTCCCACTTTGGATGTTTACACATAACTTCTTCATTTACATGCAGGTAAGTAAACTTACTACAGCCTTGTTCATAAATTGTTAAAGCTTGTGTTTGGACATCTTGCAAGCTCATTCCACTCCTTTCAAATGATATGCCTCTTTGTACACAACAATCCATTTATGTGCACTTTCATTAATTCATTTAAAATGACCTTTCATTTGATCCACATTTCTTGGATTGATATCTCCTGGATTTTTTGCCCGAATTTGCTCAAACTGATCCGCGACTCATCCACATAACACCCCACCTTTCTGGTTATTGCCTCTTCGCATGTCTTCACTAACAAAGAAATAAGCAAACATTAGAGCTGTTGGTATGCCTTGAATACAAATTAGCCGCTTCGACAGGTTGGTACAGGGGTCTCGCTGCCGACGGAATAACATGTTCTCTGTTTGGGCCGTTATTGGTATTCTATCTTCTGTTCTGGTTTGGGCCAAAGCCGTTAGGGTTTAAGGTAGAGAAGACTATATATATAGTACCTCGTCCTTATATTGTAATAAGAGATTGGATTGGTAGAGAGTAGGAAATCTGTAATTCTGGCATTTCTCTCTAGTGGAATCCGATCCTGGTCGGCCGTGGATGTAGCCGATTGGTGAACCACATAAATTCTCGGTGTTTTATCTTTTGCTTTATTTTCTTTGCTTGTTTTTTCTCGGGTTTTACGCACAACAAACTGGTATCAGAGCTTCTGGTTAGATATGTGGTGGGTCTATCATATTTTGGATTTATCAGATTGGGTTGGTCGGATCTGGGGTGGTCGGATCTCAGATCTGATCGGAGAGAAATATGGTTGCGCTAAACGTAAAGGTAGACAAGTTTACTGGGAGAAACAACTTCAGTTTATGACAGATCAAAAGATGCAAGCTTTGTTAAAGCAACAAGGGTTGTAGGCACCGTTGACGAACAATTTCTCAGTCGTTAGCAGTTCACCGAAGAAAAGGCGCATTCAACGATTATGTTGTGTCTCGTAGATGAAGTCATCACTGAGGTCTCAGATTAAGAGACTGCTGCAAAGCTGTGGTTGAAGTTGGAGAGCTTGTACATAACAAAGTCTCTGAAGAACAAATTGCTTATGAAATAACGTATATTCGGTCTTCGAATGCAGGAAGGTACGCAACTCAGAGATCATCTAGAGCAATTGAATACTTTGTTATTAGAATTGCAAAATATAGA
>JAULKM010108113.1:0-23729 GCA_032355605.1 Rubia tinctorum | reverse complement strand
GTCGGTCGGTCGGCGGCGGCGGCGTGCGCGAGGGGTCCTTACTTTTCTTGCTCACTCAAGGGAGTAGAGAAGCATTTCCATATTTAAACCAACCCCATTTCTACTCTTCTTCCCATGTGGGACAAAGAATAAAATCAAGTTTTTCTCTTTTCCTTTTAAAATCGATTTTGGGCTGAATGACCCATTTGCATTACTAACAACAAGTACCGATCAAATCAATGTTAAATGTCTTTACAATATCCTTTTCGATATATACCAACAAATAATCTCACAGAAAATTATCTTCCTTTCAATGGCGGAGACGTGCTTTCACAATTTTCATAGTCGAAAAAATTCATCAAGATGTTGCCGTTGATGCCGGAAGAGGCAAAACAAGGCACAATAGTCTATTTAAAACATACATAATGCGGATAAATATGTAAAGATAAATAATATTTTTATTAAAACATTTTAAGAATAACTTGGATAAATACTAGAGATAAAATTAGTGTATGATTTGATAGAAGCTTATTATTACCGACACTATCTTTCGGTCCCTCCGACCAAAGACCATCCCAACCGATCATATCAATGGCATAATCATAACCAAGTGATTTATTTGTAGTTTTGTCTATCTGCTTTGATGAAGGATATTCTTTCAAAATCAGAAGATGGAAAATAAAAATTATAGGCAATCAAGATTTTTTGTTTTGTTTACACAAAGTGAAAATTTGCACTTCGGGTCAATTCCCCTCTCTCTCTCTCTCTCTTTCATCGTAGGAATCTCGCGAGTTAGATGTTTGGGTCAAATATGTTTCCTCTTTCTTGTATGATGCGTGTATTTTCAGTATTAAGTGTGATGATTCATTTCTCTCTCCTACTTGGTGTCACAATCAAATATTGTTAGTATGTTTTTTTAGAAAAAAATTTCCACTATAATCATGTGACTTAAATTTAAAATTTGATGTACTAATGTAAAACAATGTTTATATGTTAAAATTTTAACACTTTATATATTTTTGACACTATTATACTATCTTATTTTTTTAATAACTCATACTTTCATTTTGGTAGATGTGTTAACTTCTTGGCGTGTCGTTTTAACATTAATATGATGTTTCTTCTTATTTTTTTCAAATATAAGATTTTAATTTATTGTATGCCTTCATATTCTAATAAATAAATTGATTTTATGAATTTTAATGTTGATATTTTTTTCCTGATATTAGTGGTGTGCACTTTGTTGTTTTAAAACTATTGTGTATTTTAATTTTTTTATTTGATGTGATATTTATTGTATGATTTGATGTTAGTTATTTATTCTAATTTGACATGTATTCTAACATTTTTAAAAAGAAATGTTTAACAATTATATTTCAATATATATTTTTGTGTTTTATTTTGATATTTAATTATTTTTAATTTGATAGTGTATTTTTTATGTTTATATATTTTAATTTAATCTTTATCTATTTTAATTGGATGTTTAAATATTTTATTTTTATGTATATTTATGTACTTTTATTTAATGTTTATCTATTTTAGTTTGATATATATTTTAATGTTGCTGTTTGATATTTATCTATTTTTGTATGATGCGTATTTTTAATATTTGCATATGATTTTTAATTAATTTTAATTTGGTGTGGTATTAGTTAGATGTGAGTTTTAGGGATCAAGACCAAATACAAATCCAACCTATTAAGCAAACTCAAACACCATACCTGGTTTTGACTCGCGTTTGATCAGAATTCAACCCGAACTTTAGCCCTTTCAGTCCCAGCTACCTAATCCTAAATCACTAACTACGGTGACAAATTCGGAGATTCAAAATGAAAACTCATCGTCTTTTCCACTCGAATATTGGTTTTATGACTAAAACTCATGATTCTTAGCAGGGATGGCAGTGGGGGTGTTTGGTGGAGCTCTGTCTCGCATCAACCCCAATAGGGCAGGCATGGAGGTAGTTTGATGGGGGTGTGCGGGTATAGGTGCAAAATTCATACTAGCCATGGGTAGTTGATTGAACAGGGATATTAGTTCACAACAACCTCATCCCCACCCTGGCTCAATCCATTAAACCAGCAATAGTGGAAAGTCTTTGATTAAAGGCAGCTATTAAATGCGATTCCTTAGAACCCACTTTTGATTGAGACCCGAGGGAGGTTCTAAAGTCGGAACTCCCTCCCAAACACCAAAAAATATTTAAAGACACTTTTCAATTGATTAAAAACCGGCTTTAATGGGTATCAATTAAAGGCGGTTCTATTGAATAATCACCTTTAATTGGGTGTCTTTGATGGGCCCCTATATAAAGAGAAACCCTAGTTCTATGACTTAGAAAAAATTTCTAACTCTCTTCCTCCCTCTCACACACCTGCGACTCCTCTCTCTCTCTCTCTCTCTCTCTCTCTCTCTCTCTCTCCCTTTGAATTTTTTTCATTCTCTCCCTTTCCTCCAATTTTCCATTTTGGAGAAATATATATGCAGCATCATCCGTTTGATCTGAAAAATGATCAAAATCTCCACATACGACTAAAATTTGTTGAACTTGCTCTTACACAGTAGAGCTCCTGATGTACTAAGGCGTGTTTTTTTTGATCAATTAAACATTTTTATTAAATATAGCTAACTGCATAACACCAGAGGAAACTGGCATATAGAGGGGTTTGCACCTGAGGTTTGTATTATTTTTGGTCTGAGGTGTGTTCAATAAATATGTTTGTAATCTTCTTCACGATTAGAGTAAAATACACAAAATCCTTCCGGAAATACGATACTCGTGGTACCCAGGTATCATATAAATTGCCTCAAGCATGCATGCAATAGTAGAAACTGATTATTACACAGCTGAAACTATATGCTTAACTCAGAGCAAGTCCCTGAAGAAGATCATACGTAAAATATTCAGAATCATCATAAATAACGTTAACACAAGATAACTCATCTGATATTTACCAGTACTACACTGCAGGTCTTCAGGATCAGCTCCATTATTTCGTCTCAGATTCTGATAATTAATTTGATGTAATTAACACCATAAATAGCGTTGGGGTAAACTTTCGGGAAAAAATAGTCAAAAAATCTTCGAAACATAAATAGCGTTAGGGTATTCAAAGTCATACAGTTCATCAATAGTACAACTGGCACTGTCCCCTACTATTTCATCCTTTTTTGGTCCTAAAAAACTCTTCATATATAAGGCAATCGATCGACATGATAATAATAATCAATATTCACCGAATATTAGCTGCTTTAGGAAAAATCCGAGTATGTTTTGCTTGATTAAGTTTGTTTTCGATATTCTCTTCAATTTGTTATAAAAAGAAAGTCTTATATTATACCCTAGTGTACCATGGATGTACAATGTAAATGCATTGAATGTGTATTTCAATATCATTATTTGTGCATAGTAATATTTATATTGCAAGGACGGAAGCGGGACAAAATTTGAGGGGGCTAAACTACTAGCATATTCGGGGCGGACGAATTCCCTTCCCGGCCTGAACCCTTTTCAATTTTAATGAGGTGTGTCGGACAAAGATAAGAAGAATATTACTCTCTTAGTTTTCCGAAGTTTACCGGACGGCCGCACTGGCTCACCCCGGTTCAGTTCCGCCACTGATTGTAAACACAAGCAAATTATATTAATGCACAATTACACAATTACACGTAGAAGAAAGCACATTCTTATAACATAGAATACACAAAATATTTCTGGGAATACGATACTCATGGTATCTCAGGGATACCGTACAGTTTTCCATAAAAAGATACACCACTTTAAATGTTAGAATTTTTTAAAATCAAAATTGATGTTTACAGTTTTGCAAATTCATGTTTATTGCACTAATATGTCAAATAAAACATTTTATTTTAGTAAAACAGTGAAACATATGATAAAATATAAAAGACTTTATTAATGGTGCACTGGTATTACATCAATGACACACCTCATTAATGATGAGAGTTACAATATATAGGGTTACAATAAACCAAAATCTAAGGATTCTAAGTGTATAAGGAAATTACCATATATAACTATTATATAAGGAAACTAATTCTATTAGGTAACTACCATCTATAACCGTTCCCTACAAGAGAAATGCTTTCTTATTTCTTTATCACCCTCCCTCCATCTATAATCTTTCCCTACAAGGGAAAACATTTCTTATTTCCTTATCAACGTAACATATGCATTAGTTTATTTTGAAAGGCCAAATCTTAGTACTAGAGGTCGTAGAGTTATTCGTGCTCCTTCTGTTCTTCGATCCCTTAGACATATTGCTCAACTTAGTTAATTAGTTAATCAGTGGGCCTAGTGGACGTATATTCACACTTATAGATCCGTGAACCCTTTCCGACCACATTTGCACAAGTCCGCCACCTCGCCCTATCTACCGAAGTCCGCCGCCTCGGCCTCACAGCTTTCGCTGCCGTGACCGAGTTTCACCGCTGCATCTCTTCCGCTGGTGAAGCCCTTGGCCGCCGCTGTGTATTAGGATTTCAGTTTCGACGGATCTGTTGCTTTGTTGGGTTCCAGATATGTTGGTTGGCTTGTTGTATATGTTCCTCTATTGCTGTTGTTTAAAGTTCCTCTGTGGTTGTTGGGTGTTGTTGTCAACGTTCCTCTCTTGTTTTTGACGTTCCTCGGCCGCTGCGTTTTAGATTCGCTGCCGGAAACCAATTTGGTTTTTGTCGGCCTTTTTTTGGGACACCAGAAATAGGTTCTGAATTTAGAACCTATTTCGAACCCCCGATAGAAAGGTAATTTTCGAACCGCCTTTGATCGAATCGATCATAGGCAGGACCATCGATCATAGGCAAGAGACATAACCTGATTGTTTTCTATTGCCAAAATGTTTTTCCAGTAGATTTATAGAAGTCATTTTCTATGTGTCCATAGGGGGATATCAAATACACGGTCTACCTTCCTGTATAACTGACTAATCAATCTAATCAGTCAGAAACATTCTAAAGGATCGAAGGATACATATATGGTTCAAATTCTCAGAACAAATTTACTAGGATTCCGTTTTTAAACGATTTTAATTTAAATTTCTCCTATCCATTTTGGGAAGCAAATCGAACGTCAATTAATATTTATGTGGAAGGTAGGGGATGAAGAAACAAAAAAAGAAGGAAAAGACAAGAGTAGTGGTGGGGAGGCTACAAAAATTGGTAGCAGCAGCCCTAATAGGGTTTAAAGTCAGCATTTTTTTCTTTCACAGAGAAGGCAAGAACTTTTTTTTCTTTTACAGAGAAGGCAGCGTTCTCTCATCATATAGTTTAAAAAACCATCTTATCTTCCATATTGTATGCATACTGTATTTATATTGGATATGTATTTCAATGTTATTATCTGTACATTACAATATTCATACAGTAATTATGAACAAATTGTAGTAATGCAGTACAGTACATAGAAGAATGCACATTCATATACTCTCCTTCATTCAGCCGAATCTGCACACTTACTATTTAACAGTCAAAGTTGTCAAAATTTGACTATATATTTGAATATACTCCTTCCGTCCCACTTTAAATTGCTTATTTACTTTTTGAGAATCAAATTTTATAAACTTTGACCATAAATATAAAATAATATATAAGTAATAATTATATCATATGAGTTATTGTTAGATTTGTCTTAATGTCTATTTTCTAAATATTAATTTTTTATGCGACATTGCTATGTGTAACTAGAGATATTTAGAGTCAAACATGCTCGTTGAAGACCGTGAAAAAGTAAATAAACAATTTAGATTGGGACGAAGGGAGTATATGTGAACAATAATATTATCGTATGGAATATTGTTAGATTCGTAGTTTCTAAATATCAAATTTTATACATCGTTATTGTCCGTAGTTAAATATATTTACAGTCACCGTGTTTCTTGAAGATTGTAAAAAGATTATGTGCAAATTCTAATAGGACTGATAGAGTAATATAAAATAACACAATACTTCTGGAACTACGATACTCGTGGTACCAGGGTGCCATATAAATTGCCTCATGCATGCATGCAATAATAGGCATAAATTGATTATTACACAGCTGAAACTATATGCGTAACTCAGCGTAAGTCCCGGAAGAAGATCATACGTAAAATACGCAGAATCATCATCAACAACGTTAATCCAAGATAACTCATCTGATATTTACCAGTACTACACTGCAGGTCTTCATGATCAGCTCCATTATTTCGTCTCAGATTCTGATAATTAATTTAATGTAATTAACACCATAAATAGCGATAGGGTAAAAAAAGTTCGAAAATCTTCGAAACATAAATAGCGTTAGGGTATTCAAAGTCACACAGTTCATCAATAGTACAACAGGCACTGTCCCCTATTATTTCTTCCTTTTTTGGTCCTAAGAAACTCTCCATATGTAAGGCAAACGACCGAATGCATTCTTGAATACACACATACTCTCTCCGTGCTAGAAAAATAACACAATTGCTTTTGAATCAGTATTTTTTGCAAGAGGAGTTGGAAGCGTTGATGAGAAATAAATGAAAGGTATTTTGGTAATGAAAGAGTTGACTAGTAGATTTAATCAACATTTTGAGCGATAATATAGTAAATGTATAACCTCATTTTTTGCCACTTTAGGTAAGGATTGAATTGTGCCAATTTCTGTGGGACAGACTAAAATAGAAATTATGTCAATTTCTTTGGGACGGAGGGAGTATATGAATACAAACAACCACAATTATTTATGGATTTTACATTCTATCATATTGTAAACATGGCAAAACCAGGATAAAATTTGAGGGAGACTGAACTGCACTGCCATCTCTGGGGCGAACAGATTCCCTTTATGGGCAGAACTCTTTTAAATTTTAATGAGGTTGGGCGGACAAAGACATGAAGATTATTACTCCCATAGTTTACCGGGGCAGTCACACCAGCTCACCTCGGTTCAGTTCCGCCACTGATTGTAAACGCAAGTAAATTTAAATACACAAGTAAATTATAATAATACACAATTACACGTAGAAGAATGCACATTCTTATAACATAGAATACACAAAATATTTATGGGGATACGATCCTCATGGTATCCCAGAGATACCGTGCAATTTTCCATAAAAAGATACACCCCTTAAAATGTTAGAATTAATTTAATCAAAACTAGGGGTGTTCATGGTTCAGGGCGGGTCGGGTGAGTGAGCTGTCCCGACCCAAATTGATTCAAAATTTTGGGTCAAATGGGTCGGGTCGGGTCGGGTTGGAATGGGTCATGGGTCGACTTGGGTCGACCCACATCATATAAAAAATAGTAAATTATTTATAATTTATTTAAATAAAATAAATAATTTTTAAATATTAAATAAATTTATAATTTATTTTATATAATTTAAAATAAGAATAATATATTATATTTAGTTATATATTATTCACTTAATAAAGAAAAATATAATTATTTTTATTTTACTTAGTTATAATACTTTTAATATTTCAATTAATTTTTAAAATTATGCTAAAATTTAATTATATAATTATGAATATATATTTCATATATTAATCAATATATTGTTTATAATTAATAGTAGTATTGCAAAATTATTTTTAGTTTTATAAATATTTTTTCAAGAATGTTAATCTTGTTTATGAAGTAAATTAATGATGGATATGTTATATTAAACTAATTCTTTTTTATGATTTTTGTTTTTAAGAAAATGAGACAAAATTGCAAATGGGTCAAAACAGGTCGATTTGGGTCAAAATTCGACCCGACCCGACCATTTTGATCCGACCAATTTAACCCAAATGGAACATTGACCCGACCCGACTCATATGGGCCGGATCAAAATGGATCGAATCGGGTCAGGCGATTTGATCAAACTATTCAAAATTGACATTTACAGATGATTACAAATTCATGTTTATTGCACTAATATGCCAAATAAAACATTTTATTTTTAGTAAAAGAGTGAAACATAACGTATGCATTAGTTTACTTTAAAAGGCCAAATCTTAGTACTAGTGGTCGTAGAGTTATTCATGCTCCTTCTTGATAAAATAAATAGATTATAAAGAATAAAGATAAACTAATTCTAATATAACTCTACTATATTCAATAAGATAAAATCAAATTTAATCATCTAATAGATTTATTTTAACACCCCCCTCAAGAGAAGCGTTGGATGTTCGCCGATGCACAACTTGGATCTGAAGAACTCGAACAGCGGACGAGAAATTTCCTTGGTGAAGATGTCCGCTATCTGGAGAGTAGTGGGAACATGCGCAAATAGAAGCTTTTCGGAAGCCACCAACTCCCGAACAAAGTAATAGTCAATGTCGTTGTGCTTCGCCCGCTTGTGGGCCACTGGATTCTGAGCCAGGAAGATGGCGCTACTGTTGTCACAAAGCAGCAGCGGTGAACCAGACAAAGAGACTCTAAGATCACGAAGCAAGTGAGTAAGCCAAACAACCTGTGATGCTGTGTTAGTTAGAGCTCGGTACTCAGACTTAGTACTGGAATGAGAAACAGTGGGCTGCTTCTTGGCACTCCAGGAAACCAGATTACCTCCAAGAAAGAAAGCATATTCATAGGTAGATCGACGAGTCTCCAAACAACGAGCCAAATCAGCATCAGAATACCCTAACTCCTCAAGAGAACTGGCAGAGCGAAATGTGAGACCAAAATAAAGGGTACCCTGAACATAACGTAGAATATGTGTAACTTCTGAAAAGTGGTCATCTCTGGGGTCCTGAAGATACATACTGACTGTGTTGACTGAGAAGACCAAGTTTGGACGAGTGATAGTCAAATACTGAAGAGCTCCAACCAACGAACGATACAAAGTCGGATTTCAAAATGGAGGGCTGGTAGAACTATTCAACTGAGAACCTGGCACAAATGGAGTAGAAACCGGCATAGCATCTGACATCCTTGCACCAGTCAGAATGTCCTGAGCATACTTTTCTTGGCCAAGAAGTAAACCTAATGAAGTGGATGAAACTTCAAGGCCAAGAAAGTAATGAAGAGCACCAAGTTCCTTGATCGAAACTCTCGATGTGTCCGATCAATGAACTTTCAAAGGAGGGTCGAGTCGTTTCCTGTAAGAATGATGTCGTCCACATACACAAAGAGATATAATAACGACGACCCCATCAAAAGAACAAATAGAGAAGTGTCGGTTAAGCTGCACTGAAAGCCAAACTAAATCAAATAAGTGATGAAACGCTAGAACCATGCCCGAGAGGACTGCTTAAGACCATAAATGACCTTTCACAAGCGACAAACATAATCTGGATGAACAGGATCCTCATATCCAACGGGTTACTTCATATATACCGGAGCATTGAGAACGCCATTAAGAAAAGTGTTCTTGACATCCAGCTAATGAAGCGGCCAGGTTCGCATTATGGCAATGGTAAGATCCGTCTGAATAGTGGAGGCTTTGACCACGGGACTGAAAGTGTGGTCAAAGTTAAAAGCCAAACTTTGTGAGAAACCCTATGCCATAAATCTAGCTTTGTGACGATCAATGGTGCCATCCTATCAATACTTGAGACTATAAACCAATTTGGAGCCAACAATGTTAGCATTTCAAGATTGAGGCACCAAGTCCCAAGTGTTCAGGCTACAAAGAGCCGCAATCTTATCATCCATGGCAGAAACCCAAGACGGGTCCTAAAGAGCAGTGCAATAATCTGTGGGCAAGGACTGAGCAAGTAGAGCAACAGTAAGATAATGAGCGACAAAGTCTGAATAGTTTATGCACTGAATAGCACCAGTAGCAGACCTAGTAGTCATCCAATAAGTGTGATACCGAGGTGGAGATACTGGAAGAGCAGTCATGGCTGGTGAAGGGGCTGGTGAGGTGGCCGGCGAACCGGGTGGGCTGGTCGGAGAACCCGGTGAGCTGGTCGATAGCGAGATGGGCGGAGCAGGATGCATCAGAGTGGCCACTGGATGGTCTAAATCGGCAGAGCAGATAGAACAGGCTACCGTAGTCGGTGAGAACGATAGTATCGATGAGCTAGGAGGTGTGACAACCAAAGTGACAAGCCGAGCAGAGGGAGATGCCACAGTGGAAGAAGTAAGGATATCAGCTGATGTATCAGCGGGATCCAAAAAAAATAGAGACATCCAGAAAGGATAGAGTTACTGAAGTAGAACCATCGGCATAAGGAAAGAAAGTGTCTTCAAACCAAGCATGTCTGGTGACATATATCTTTCCAGGCGGAGGGTCCAAACATTGACATCCCTTGTACTGGGAGCGTACCCAAGAAAGATATATGGAAAACTACGAGGAGCAAGTTTGTGAGCTCCATATGGACGAAGATAAGGGTGCACACGACAACCAAATGCATGGAAGTTTGTGTATATAGGAACCCAGCCATTAATAACTTTATATGGTGATCGTCCGCCGAGGCCATGAGTGGGCATCCGATTTCTAGTATAAGCAGCTGCAGCAAATGCATGAGGCCAATGAGAGAGGGGGACGTGAGAGTGATATAACATAGACAGGCCCATTTGTGCAATGTGACGGTGCTTGCGCTCAGCCCGACCGTTATGCTCAGAAGTATATGGACAATGAATCTGATGGTGAATGCTCTTTGTCTGAAAGTGAGAGCGTAAGAGACCATTCATGAACTCAGTCCCCCCATCACTCTGAAGCACCTTAATTGTGGAAGCAAGCTGGTTCTCTACAAAAGCCTCAAAATGGTGATAAACATCCCAAAAATTAGATTTGTGGCGCAGTGGGTAAAACCATGAGAGTCGGGAATAATCATTAATGAAAATAACATAGTAGGAGAAACCATCAGCAGATAAAATAGGAGAGGGCCACCATAAGTCACAGTGAACTAGATCAAGTACTATAGCAACACGTTTATCATTTGTATAAAAAGATAAACGATTTCCTTCAGCCTTTTCACATGCATCACAAAGGGTAGGTTTTGGAAAAACCGATGAGATGGATAAAGATCCAGAAGCTCGCAAACCAGAAATAACGGAATGTGGAACATGACCAAGTCTAGCACCCCAGATTTCAAAAGACGCACACGACTTATTTGATTCCACAATAGATAACAAAGCAGATTCACCATAATCTAAAATATAGAGCCCATTTTCACTATGGCCGTGACCCAAAGTTTCACTAGTGATTTTATGCCGAATAAGAAATGAGCGATCATCAAAGCAGACAATAACATTTAAACACCGAGTTAATTTACTAATCGAAAGCAAATTTTTAGTTACATTAGGCACAATAAAAACATCATAAAGAGACAGTGATTTAGAAATCCGAGAATCACCAACATGAGTAATAGGAAGTTGAGAACCATTACCATCATAAACGCATCCAGAACCATCATAAGGGGTCACATGATCAACAACAGTAGGGGATGATGCCATATGTTTTGTGGCGTCGGAGTCTATAATCCACTTGGAGACATTGTGTCATCGATGTGAGAGATGCCAGTATAACTCAAAATATCACATCTCCGAGAGCCAAAGAGAGCCATTCAAGAGATGGCAACTAAGAAATTAGCAAGGCACAAAATTTTGTCGAACTAATCCCCAGGCCCATGTATGGACAAGTGGGATAAGTTGCACACGTGGTGAAGACGCGCTAAGGGCTGATGCTCAGATGGTATAATGTGTCAGTTGTGGGTGCGCATGTAGTTCCACGCACCCTTGTAATTGAAGGTAAATCCGCTGCCTTTCAGTCGCTAATCGGTGAGGGATGCCCGCTGCGTTTGAGTCACCGCCGAAGACCACTGATGGGAGAGAACGGAACTGAAGACGATGATGTTGATCCGCGCTCCAAAATTTTCCAAACTGAAGACGATGCCAACAAAGAAAAATTGCTGGAGAATAGATGTTGTCACCGGGAAAGATAACGAGCCGAGAGAAAGAATATGCCAGTGGGAATTATGTCGGGAAAGTTGAAAAAGACACCAAGAATTGCGTCGGAAAATGAGATTGGAGGAAGGAGAGTTGAGTTCGGCGGCCAAAGAGAACAAGGAGGTGGCTTGGTCGGCCGAAAAAGAGAGAGGTTTGCCAAACTGGAAAAAAAATTAGGGTTAGGCTAGGATCAGAACTTGCTATGATACCATGATGAATAATTTCCCGTGATCATTATTATTGATGATGAAGAGAATAAATAGAGCACAAAGCATAAAGGTAGATTATTTCTAATATAACGTTAGTCTAGTCAATAAGATAAAATCAAATCTAATTATCTAACATATTTATTCTAACATTTCTGTTCTTCGATCCCTTGACATATTGCTCAGCTTAGTTAATTAGTTAATCAGTGGGCCCAGTGGACGTATATTCCCACTTATAGATATGTGAACCCCTTATGTCTACATTTACATGAGTATAATACCGTTGCAAGTGATGTCAGAGTGGTGTGTTGAGAGTCTCATATTGGTATTGCAAATTGGTTTAACCTTAAACGAAGATACTGCACTCAAAACAGAAAATTTTACGAGACATGCACTAATTATCAACTTATAAGAATTGAATGCATAAAATGCACATTCATATACTCTCTCCATCTCATCCGAAATTGTACACTTACAATGTAAAAAATCAATATATTTTTTTGGAGATCGTGAATTTTGTTTTTTTGCAAATTTCCCTAAAACGGTTGGAGCAATGTAAAATACACAAAATCCTTCTGGATATACGATACTCGTGGTAACCAGGTACCATATAAATTTCCTCAAGTGTGCATGCAAAAGTAGACATAAATTTATTATTACACAGCTGAAACTATATGCTTAACTCAGCGTAAGTCCCGGAGGAATATCATATTTTTAATGATTGAAAAAATGTGACTCTAATTAATGAAGCGGTGTGAACATTGTTCATCACCAATAGATATGTCTTCAAGTTTCCAAAGGGTATATGTTATGAAGAGATGTATTATTTCATCTTAAGCCATTAGTCTATAAATAGATAAGTTGTCTTCACTTTGAAGCACACAGCAAGAATACAACCAGAATATAAGAAAACATGAGAAAAGAGAGAAGTACTTAATATGAGAGAAAACCTCACAACGAGGAAAAAATGATAATGCATTATTCTTAGAGAATTCTTACTCTTCGATTCTTTGTTTATTCGGGGTTGAAGAAGTGAGTACACAACTTGAATGCTGTTTTTATTACATTCTTTTGTGGAGTTATATGTTTTGCAGGTTCATGAAAGAATTTTTCAACATAAATTCCTCTCAAGTTTGATGCAGCGGAGTAAAACCAACAGATCATAAGTAAAATACGCAGAATCACCATAAACAACGTTAACCCAAAATAACTCATCTCATATTTACCAGTACAGTACTACACTGCAGGTCTTCATGATCAACTCCATTATTTCGTCTCAGATTCTGATCATCAATTTAATGTAATTAACACCATAAATAGCATTACGGTAAACCTTCAACTAGTACAAAATAGAGCTATTGTAACACTTCACATGTAACACTTATTAAAAATATTACCATAAATGAAAAAATGTAACACTTCAAAAATAAGTGTTACATAATTAGTCTAATGTAACACTCGTATTTAAAATTTTGAATTACGGAACATAGGCCGATTAGGTGTGTTGGAGATCTGGAACTTCTGCGCTTTACATATTGTTCTGTGGCGTGGAATTTGTGTGATTTTTTAAACTTGATTTATAGAATTTTTCTGTTCCGGTGTTGATATTTGATTATTAAATGGAAATAGGTAGATGACGTCTTGTGTATTAGATCAAATTAGAGCTTGTTTGTTCAGATTTTTTTCCCAGTATTTGATATTTATTTACTCTAGTGATCTCTAGCCCGTGGAATTATGATGACGTTTAGCTGACATTGTTTGAATATTCGAGAAATTTTCACTGGAATTAATACACATATATATGGGGAATGAGTTTTCATAATTAGGTTATGGTTTCGAATTTTCCGGCTCATCTGGTTCATGATGTTAAAACTTGTAGCACGGAATTATGCTGTATAGGAGCATATAATCATAGCAGAGATGAAAGGTTTTAGTGTTCCAGAATCCAAACCATACTGTAGTTTGGTATATTTTATTTAATACTTGATTTAATAAAATTTTGTAGCTTCCTTGGTGGTGAGTGGTGTTAAGAAGATGCAATAATAAATGAAATGGCCTTTTTTGAAAGGAAATCTGCTGCTCCATTCCCCTCTCTTTGTGAAGGGTAGGATAGCATGTGAGTTATCCGAAATTTCCTTAATGTTAGAGCACAAAGAGAATAACATCCTAGCTTGTTTTAATCCTAAATGGATCGCTAGGAGTTTTGAGTGTAGAGGTGTGGCAGCAGGTTTAGTCTGAGTATATGCCCTTTAAAAATTACCAATGTCCAATATTCTCTTGAAATGCAGTCCTCAGCAATTTCTTTGGGTCAATTTCAGTTTGATCATCTGAATCCGCGCTTTCTGATGGTGTTTTATGAACTTCTTTCCTGATATGTATCTATTAATGTTATATGATACTGAAATAATGGTTTATCTATTTTATTTGGTAACCTGTGATTCCATCCATACCTTTTAAAGAGACTTGAGTCTCCTTATCCTGTTCCTGACAAGGTTGTAAGCTAATTTAAAGGTGAACATACCTTTCCAGTTTAGCATCCATATCATTCTGTCCTCTCTTTGTTTGAGAGTTGAATCCCAAATAGTCTGAGTCCATGGTACAGGTACAGGTTCTGGTTTCTTAGTTTTCTTTCTTTTAAAGAACAAAATGCAGTCCTCAGCAAAATCTATCGGTTTATGCAGACAGAAAGTTGAAATCATGAATACCTTTGGTTGGTTCTGTTTCGTGTTCTTATAGTTCATGGCATTAAACAGTGGAGATTGAATCTTAAATTATCTAATTTATGTTCTTCGGTTCTCTCTACTCATGCTGTGTTTTGCTTTGAATACGTGGTTGTGTAGCTTCATTTTTTTGAACTGGGTCTCCTAGTATACTGCTCTTTGAGCTCAAGTCATTCATGTCAAAGAACAAATCAGATTTTATTTATAAAAAAAAAAAAAAACTCTTAATGTGGCAACATCACTGTGATGATGTTGTTGTGATACTGCAAAGTTTTTCTTTGCTTTGCTGGGTCACTTGTCTGTGGTATGCAACGATTTTGTTTGCCTGTGTTTTTCTGCTACTCTATGATCATACTAAAATTTGTGGTGGTTATTATCTGAGCTGTTGTAGAATATACACACACATATATATATATATATAATCTTTCTATGGGGTTCTTCTTAATCAGCATAAGAAGTAATGCATGATATTAAATACAACAAAATTAACACAGATGCCAGTAAAGCTTTCTTATTCCACTACAGCATCTATTATTAGGAATAGAACCGTGCCAGTGCTGCTTTCTGAATGCCCCATCTATTTTTAGGATTGGTACAATTCTGTGGTGGTTGATGTTGTTCTGGCGGCATATCCACATCTTCAATGTCTAGTATTCTGCCTCTGCGGCGATCGGTTTCAACATCTGTGCAAGCCAACTGGACCCAAAGTTGAGTATCCTTTTCCGGGTTTACAAATACTTTCGAATTCCTTTGATTCCAGATTTTCATTCCTTTGCTTCCTCATCTGCCGCATTTGTGAACCAGTGCCAGAACCATCCATATTCTTGGCAGGATATGGATATTAAGAAAGCCAGGGTCCTTTCTCGTCTCTTCTCTGCTTACTATCATTTGATTTTGGCACTTTACAGGTTGTAAATCTGTGTGTACTATTACCGGACTAGATCCGATGTATTATAATAAGCAGACTAAAAATACTGAACCTAGATTTTATAAAATAAAGTGAAATTCATAAATTGTTTGATTAAATACTATACTGCAGTTACTGTGTAATACTGCATGTGCAATACTAGTACTGCTGTTGGTAATTACTACGGATAAGTGTTAGAAATCTTTCTGTTGTTAGAACTGATAATGTAGAACCTGGTGAATCTTAGGATGAAGTTTCTGGTCTAGACTGAAAGTTGAAATAATGAATACCCGTGGTTGGTTTTGCTTTGTGTTCTTGTAGTTCAGATCATTAAACAGTGGAGATTGAATCTTAAATTATCTAAGTTATGCTCTTCAGTCTTCTCTACGCCTGCTGTGTTTTGTTTTGAATACATGGTTGTATACTTGTTTTCATGCTTCTTTCTGTAAGTGTTTTCGTTTCCAGTAGTTAAGTTAATCTCCCAAATTGATATTATCAAAGTCATGTTAGTAGAAGCATAGTTTTGCTTTTGACATTTATCTCTAAATTTTCCTTTCTGCAAAATGTTGAGAGGCACTTAAGTGTTTCGGATTTTGTTAATATGCTAATTTGAGTTAATTCTTGTCCATCTTTGGGTCACTAACCATAAGCTTTCCAGTCATCTAGATTGTTAATTAGGATTTAGGATCTTTAAACTCTAGAAACTAGTATTGGTATCTGAAACCAGAAGATTTAGGATCTTCTGGTTTAGGGTGCAGATGTTAGAATATAAATTTTATCTGAATTAGTTGTTTTTGTTACTCTTTGTTAGTTTCAGAGTTTTGGAATAATGGGAGAAGAGAGAAGGTGGATGTATTTTCCTAGAATGTTATCTGAATTTGAGTATGGGGTGAAACAGTTTCTTGAAACTTCATTTGCTAAAGCATCTAGGGGAGGCCAGATTTAATGTCCTCGATGTAAAAATCGATATTGGTGTACTAGGGATGAAGTATAAAATCATTTAAAAAGAGAGGGATTTCTCGAAAACTATGAAGTATGGATTTTTCATGGGGAGGGATTTTCATTATCATTAAAATCTTTAGATGGCAGCAGGTCGATGCATGAAAATACTGATAACTTATGGCACGACACATTTAGCGATGGCCTAGAGGAGAGTAGTGTACAAGAAGGTCCAAATCAAGATGCTGAAACTTTTTATAAGTTGGTAGATGTGGGTATGGAAGAACTTTTTCCTGGGTGTACAAGCTTTTCTATAATTCCTTTTATCAATAGGCTCTTTCTCTTTAAGACCCACCATGGCGTAAGTAATGTGGTTGTGGATGATCTTCTTCTACTTCTAAGGGAAATGATTCCAGATGGGAAGTTTCCAAAAACATTTAATGAAGGGAGGAAAATGTTGAGAAAGTTAGGGTTGGATTGTAAGAGGATATATGCATGCCCTAATGATTGTATGCTATTTTGGAAAAATGATGAACATGTTGATAAGTGTCATGTATGTAATGCCTCTAAGTGGAAACAGAATGATGATGAAAAAGGGTTAGATGAGAATGAGACAGTCAAGAAAAAATCTAACACTCCAGCTAAAGTCATGTATCATTTTCCTCTTAAACCACGATTACAGAGACTATACATGTGTGCTGAAATTAGTAAGTACATGACATGACATGATCAAGAACGTCCTAAAGATGGGAATTTTAGACATCCTGCTGATGGGGAAGCTTGGAAGGGATTTGATAAGATGTGTCCTAAATTTGCTAAAGACCCTAGAAATGTGAGATTGAGTTTGGCTAGTGATGGATTTAATCCATTTCTAAAAATGAGTGTTGCCCATAGTACTTGGCCTATGGTACTAATTAACTACAATCTACCACCATGTATGTGTATGAAACCTGAGTTCTTCATGTTATCCTTATTAATTCCTGGTCCTGACTCTCCAAGTAATAATATCGATATTTATTTGCACTTATTAATTGCTGAATTAAAAGAATCGTGGAATGATGGTTTGTGGACATGTGATAAGTTTTAAAATCAAACTTTTCAATTGTTTGCTACCTTGAATTGGACCATTAGTGATTTTCCAGCCTATTCTATGTTGTCTGGATGGAAAACTAAGGGAAAGTTTGCTTGTCCATGTTGTAACTATGATACCAGTTCATTATACTTGAAGCATAGTAAAAAGACTTGTTATATGGATAGTTGCAGATTTTTAGATGAAGGCCACTAATGGCGGTTTAATAAGAGTTCTTTTAATGGGCATACCGAGGAGAGGCCATCTCCAGCACCTTTCTCTGGGGTTGATGCTTTTAAGCACTTGTCTACTTTCCGAAATGAGTTTGGCAAAACTAGAAAGAAAAAGAATGATAGCACTTGTCCTTGGAAGAAAAGGTCAATTTTTTTTTTGAATTCCCATACTGGCAATTCAATGCATGCCGACATAATCTTGATATAATGCATGTAGAGAAAAATATTTGTGATAACATCATAGGAACATTGCTAGATGTACCAGGGAAGTCAAAAGATCATGAAAATGCTCGATTTGACTTGTTAGATTTGGGCATAAAAGAGAAACTCCAGCCTAAACTTTCTAGTGATGGTCAGAAGGTTGAATTTCCGAGGGCTTGTTATTGTATGTCTCCAGCTGAGAAAGAGATCTTTTGTGGTGTTCTTAAGAGAGTAAAACTGCCTTATGGATGTGCATCAAATATAGCTAGGTGTGTACACTCTTCCAAACAAAAAGTGATGGGGTATAAAAGTCACGATGCTCATATTTTGCTGCAATATTTACTGCAAGTTGCAGCGAAGAGATCATTACCAAAGCTTGTTGCAATCCCTTTAATTAGACTGGGTACTTTTTTTTATGCTTGTGTGGTAAGGTTGTGAGGCCTCAAGACTTAGATCATTTGCAAAAGGAGATTGTTGAGATATTGTGTGAGTTTGAAAAGATATTCTTGCCAGCTATTTTTGATGTCATGGTACACTTACCAACTCACTTGGTTAATGAAATAAGGCTTGGTGGACCTGTGCAGTACAGGGGCATGTTTTCTATAGAAAGATACTTGGGTAAATTGAATTCTTGTGTGCATAATCGAAGGTATGTAGAGGGATCCATTGCTGAAGGATATTTGATTGAAGAGTGTTCAACCTTTCTTTCATGGTATATGCATGAAACTGTCGAGGTAGGGCTGGATAGGGGTTTTCAGGATTATAATGTGCTGGTTGGTAAGAAAAATAAGGCTAATCCATGCGTGTTTGACAATTATGGACACCCTTTAGGAGGAAAGAAAAGAAGAAAAGGCGAACTCGTCACATTAGATTCTCTCTATCATGAACAAGCACACCGATATGCCCTATTCAATTCTGGTTGTGAAGATATTGATGCTTATATCAGGTAAGTGATTCTTGCACACTCATGCTTATAAAATACTAAAAATGCATATACAAATTCTTCTTGTTTTATAAAATTCATGTTTACATCAGGAGGGATTGTTATACTGGTTGTTTTATTTTCTAAAAATGCAGTGAACATCAATTCTATGTTGATAGTCATTCAAGACAAAGTAGATGGGTGCAAGCCCGAAATCACAACAATCAATTTGCTTACTGGTTTAGAGAGAAAGTGATTACAACTAATGTTCCGGAACACATATTTTGGTTAGCGAGAAAAGTCCAAGTCCCACCACAAAGAGATATGCAGGTTATTATGTCAATGGTTATAGGTTTTATACAAAAGCACGTGACGATAGATGTAAGACTCGGAATAGTGGAGTTTATGTGAGAGCTTCAACTCCGAGCTTTGCAAGCTCTAAGGATAAAAATCCAGTTGTTGGGGATGTTGACTATTATGGTGAGATACTGGAAATAATTGAACTTGACTATGGGTCCCAATTCAACGTAGTCTTATTTCGTTGTGAGTGGTACAGAGTTGAAGAAGATGAGTATGGTTTGCCTTGTGTAAATGTGAAAAGGTTGTGCTATGTAGATGATCCTTTTGTCATGCCTTCCCAAGTGCAACAAATATTTTATGTGTCAGACCCTGTACACGATGATATGAGTTATGTTATAAGTCGAGTTCCTAGAGATCTATATGATATTGAGGATCAAAGTGGTGAATATTTTCAAAGTTTGTATTTGTTTGAGGCTACTGAAAATTGGATAGATTCTTTGGTGCAAGTTCATGATGAAGAAATTCAATTGTCAAGAGAAGATATGCCTCCCACCACACTTTATGCAAACCTAAGCTTGGCTGAATTAGAGGGAGATGATAATCAAGTAGATTCTGATTTTGACAATGGTGATACGTCATGGGATTGGATGAATGCGGATGAAGATAAGGAATGCGAGAATGAAGATTAGATGGCCTTTTTTCCACCATCCAAGCTTCTGATAGTACTCTCAATCCAAGCTTCTGAGGGGAAGAGTTTACCAAACTGATTGCAGTCAGGAGTCATATGGCTATGGTGGCTTTTAGGATTAGCAATCTTCTCGTGATCCCTGCTTGTTTAGCAATCTACTCTTACCGACTTCTCTGGTGCAAATTGGGCCACTTGTATTTGACTAATTTGACTTTTATTTCATGAATTTGACTTTTATTTCATGCTTTGCTGCAACCATTTTTTAACAATCAGTTTACATTTAAATAAATATGAATTTGACTTTTATTTCATGCTTTTCTAAGTGGCATTCTGATCTCAGTGATTGAGAATGTTACAAGTGCACAAGGCAATGACAGTTGGTTTTCTGATAATTTGTACAAAGGCTATCTTGATTATTTCTATTGGCTGCTCACATGCCTTTGTTTATTTTGCAAAAGCTTATACTTACAGATCTGGTTGAAGATATATGCCGATCAAATTGTAGAATGGATACAGAAATTAGGCTATTGGATTAGTGCAAATTTTTCTTATGGATGTGTTTTCTAATGGAAGCTATATTAATTTCTATACAGGTTACATGATCAGATTTTTAGTTTTTTTAATTTCAAACTGAAACTTATTATGTAAGACTCTTGTGACAGGAATTTTGGACAAATGGGAAAGGCAAGCAAGCTGGAGATTAGTGAACGCAGCCGAGCAAATCTATATGAAAGACAACGAAAGGAAAGGATTCAAGAGAACCATGAAGTATTACAGCGTCTTGGAATCAAGAAGATTGCCAATTCCTTGACGAGTTTAGTGACTAGTGAAAATGTCCGAGCAAAGTAAACTGCAAGAAAGTTTGTTCCACCAATAAGGGAGAAGGGTGAGACTGGGATGAGTATTGGTGAAATACTATCACAAACAAAGCAATCACAGCCACTGCCATAAAATGAATCAACGTCAAAGACAAGTAAGTTTATGCTGCCTTAAATTTGTAACAGCTCAATTTGCATGTAAATGATCCAAAATCTATTATCCTCCCCAAGTAAAATAGTTTCTGCACCAGCCCTTACCATAACTGACCTTCTCTTTAGCGTCCTACATAGCTGATGACTGCTGATCTGCTGAGCAATGACCTGATAGGGAAGATTTCAAAGATAACTTTAGTTCAATACAATAAAAGATTGCTTGTAATTGGCAAGATGACTAGAGGGTTCCATTCTACATTTCTGTTTGTGTAAAAAACATTCACTATTCTCTCTGAAGTTACAAATTTAGGCACACTGTCACAGATATTGGACAGCATACTGAACTGAAATGCCAATAGAGGTCTATGCAAATGCATAGTACCCATTCCTTGCATGGTCCAACATTTTATTCAAAACTTGTAATAGGTTTACATATTAGTATTTAACTTTGCAACAAGCATGTTATTTTAGTTTTTGCACAACTAATTCAAAACTCTAGAAACTTCTTTATATCTTTAAGGTTATTTTCCAACATTATGGTATGATAATTGTGGTCTAGGGTTGATTCTTGTGCCGCTGGCTCGTGGTGTGTTGTGATGATACGGTTAACTCTGTTCTGGCATCTTAAGGTCTATCTTGATATGCTAAAGTCCTTTGATTCATGCTGCTATTGCATTATGATGGACCGAGGTTCTGCTGTGCTTGTTTGTGTTTTTGGCTGTAGATAAAACTCTGGCTGGTCTAATGGTATATCGATTGTTGTTACCTGCTCTGCTAGTCTCTTTGGTGTTAATAATTGAATGTGTTATTGATGTCTTTTAACCTCTGAATTCATCCAATTAGCTATGTTCCTGTACTGCTTTTCGTGATGACATTTTCTTCTCTATGCTGATGCATCTATAATTCTACATCTATGTCATCCAAATTGAAGGGTCTGGTGACAAGAGCTATCACTTTTTGTTTCAATTCAAATGGTTTCATCAAATCACATGATCGAGCTGTGATTAGCAAATCATTAATCCCTCTGTGGTTTATATATTATGCAAATCTTCCTAATAGGAATAAATTGTGGTGAATATTAGATTTTGTGTTGGAATATTTACTGGTTAACCTACGGAGCCATTGCAAAAGGCATCATTTTGTTAATACTTTTTTGACACGTGTTCATTACATGTAGGTGTCCCTAATATTAGAGCAGTTTCAATGAAAGATATGGGAATTGACCAGTTTATGCTCGAAGATTTGGATTTTGATGATCAAAATGCAATAAGGGAAGACGACGATGAAGACGACAATCATGTATCTGATGAGAGATTCTTAAACATCCAGTCAAATCACAAAGGTACAGTAGTATACATGTTGTTATTTATAACTATGAAATGTTTGTTTTTCTCCATTATATTGGGAAGTGTTTAAACTTTCAGTCACTACTGCTAAGAAAAGTCGTGGGGCAACTATGATGCATGAGGTTCATATGTGCGGAGAAGATCAGCGTAAGGTTATCATTTGTAATGAGTGTGGGCAGCCCATTGGACCAAAAGGTGCAGTTGGTGAGTTCTCTCGATTTTTGGGCACAATTGCTCGCGACCACAACAATGCACCATTAACCTATATGTCTTGGCATGAAGTACCAAGCAGAGAGAAGCTATGGGACTACGTGTTGGTATGTTTTCTAAGTACTTGCCTTTCTTTTATTTTATTTTTTATTGTATCATGCCTCTTTTCATTATAAATTGCCATTCTGTGTCTAGAAAAAGTACATTGTACCTGATGCTGCTAAGAAATGGGTGATGAGTACCATAGGAGCTTTAAGAAGGGTTCATAAATGCCGAATCAAGGAAAAACACTGCTACAGGTATAAAGATGACAAGAGTAGATGGGCCAATCGTTCTCAACGAGTTCCGGACACCGAATTCCAATCACTGTTAAGAATATGGAATCAAAAGGGAGAGAAGGTACGTCCAATATTCTCCAACTCAGGTCATTACTAAATTGATTCTGCCTCAGCTCTCCTGGTTATATTCTTGTAGTAATTTGTATAATTGATGGCATGTGTGTATGTGCAGGAGCGCTGCTTAGTTGCAAAAGACCGATCTAAATCTCAAAAGAATAGGCACACAGCAGGTCTGAAACGTTTTGCTCGAATTCGAGAAGAAATGGTAATCTTGAATTCGTTGGAAGCTTTACATTATACATACTGCTCAGCATGATTGGAATTGATCTAATGTTGTGTTTTTTTCATTTTAAGAAAATCGAACAGAGGAATGAAAATCCCAACAAGGAACCACCCTCTTTGGCTCAACTTTTTGAACACATGCGCAAAAGAGAAGCGGGGAGGTTGTATGTTGAACCTTACGATGACACGTCCAAAATAATTGTAAGATGACATATATGTTCTCTTTCTTTTCTTAAAAGTTTTTATATAATTCAATATTTATACTTGTTTTAACGAGTCAAAATTTATACCTAACAATGTATAACAGGAGGACATGCGTAACTATAAACCCCCTACTGATGGAAGTGGCCCTACTGATGCCTTTCTTGGTGTCATGGGAAAAGAGTATGATGGACGTCGTTGGTTATATGGAAGAGGAGTTACGAAGACAATGTTGAAGAAACTAGAGGGTTTTGAGACATCTTATGTGGTGTCAGTGGAGGCTTTTGAGTCATTTCAAAGCAGCACCGACATTGAGATTACCTTTCAGGCAAGAAGGAATGAGCTGGA
>JAULKM010108104.1:0-40952 GCA_032355605.1 Rubia tinctorum | reverse complement strand
ACTAGGTTGCAAAATGAAGGATTTAGATACGAAAACCGAAAACGGTCATCTAAACCCCTTATGATGTAAACCTACCTTAATCTAGCAATCTTCCAACAAAAAAGATAACAAAAGAGATGTTAAATGCTTCAGAAAATACATGCATTTGACGTCTCATCATTTCTTAAAAAGGATACATTAAGCCGTCGAATGACATTGGCTATGAATAGTCACAACCAATTCATAACCTTCGAATGGGTAATAGTAAAGCATTCCCTCACACATGTAATGGTGTTGGGTTTATAGTAAAATACTTCGTGATCAATGACCCCGCTACATATAGGACTCGTGTGAGATTGGCTATCATATCTTGCCTTGAACCATATTAGCATTACAACAGTGTATTGAAAGAAATTTAAACTTTGAACCATTTTTAATTGAAAGAGTCAATTTGGTTAGGCATAGAAGAACATTGACTACTCTACTGGATTCTAACAATCTTAGTAGTGGAACCGGCTAGTGTTTAACCTACACTAGTCAAATCTCAAAGACTATTACTATATTCAAACAAAAAAACTTAATTAGCTGTAAGACCTGATTTAGTGATGCATAGAACAAGAACAACCAACCCAATAACCAACCTTCAGCAAGCTTACCCGTTGAACAAGTTATTGTTAAAGTCTTGTCCATCTTGACAACTCACTTCTTCAGTTTAACTATTCATGGCCGTATAAGGAAAAGAGTTTGTGATCGCTACATCATCATGGGTTTTTTCCTCAAAAATCATCGCTACGGAATGTACATGAATTTAACAATCATAACCGTTCAAAAGGCAATGTTCAAACCCTGACACACGTAATACTGTTATAAACTAGTAGGTTGAAAATGAAAACACTATGCACCTAATAAAATTTGATGTTCTTTGTCCTCATGGAAGATTATAAAAATGAATAAAAACCTACAATGCCAAGTAGCATGATGGCTCTTACTTTGAGAGTGGAGGATGGATGGTTGGCGACATCGGTTATTCAAGGGGAATGGGCCATTAGGTCCATGGGCAGGCCCATGACATGCAAATGACATTTGGCATCACCGACATTGTGATATTTATTGCTTATCCCAAGGTTAGATTGATGTAATTGCGGCGTCATTCATTCATATAAAATGGGCCTATCCGGCCATTCTTGGCCTAAAGGTAGACCTAATTTTACAAGGGACCGACATGTCACATTACACGTGCGATATTGCAGTACTGGCAGGAGAATAGGTATGTGCGCCAAAGTTCTTCATACAAAAATCTTTTCCCCTCCAACAACTCAACAAACAAACACACCCAAATCCACCCCCAACATATTCACAAATGGAGAAACTTAGAGATAATCAAGAAGCCATAATGGGCGGGGATTCCATGAATAGAAATAGTGGTAAGTTTCCATCTTTTTGACTTGATGATCGTAATGTCATTATGGCTACATCCCTTGGGATGTCTTACTGAATGAGTGTTTGTTATTGCTATGTGCCTTACTTTTTATTACTTTCTTGAATATTATGGACTATATATACATGCAGAGTGCTATGGTTTCTTTAAAGATGTAATATTTCTATGTATGTATGGTGTACAACATGATTCAACTTCTTCATGTAGGTGATTTCATATGGAGATAACATTAATTTAATCAATTCCACCATTTTATTTTGGTTAAGATCAATCTCGTGAAAACATTTGTGTTTATTTAATGTCCATTACAAAGGTTGGAACACAATTTTTTAGTTGTTCCGGTTAACATAAAAAAGCAATTTTTTTAGGTGTACTTCTTAACCTCGATAAAAGGAAATGACCCAATGAAGGGGGATTTGAATGCCTTGAAAATACATAGGAAAGGTTGAGGTAGGGAAATTTGCAAGAAATTGATTGACTCGGTGGAAAAAGGCAAGAAATGTCCTATGAAATTCAAGCACAATGGGACTGCCATAGGCGAGGAAAGACACTTGTGGTCCAGTTAAATAGGTTTGATTGCTAGGACAAAGGAATATATCTTCTTTTACAATTTGTGGACTCGTCGATGTTTGCAAGTCTAAAATATGGAGGCCCATGCAATATGCTTTCGAGTTCGAATGTGATGATATGGCAAGATTGAAAAGGAGGACCATGCGGCACTTTGGTGAAAGGAGGACCAAATCAGCAAGGGATTACGTGTTTGGAAGGAAGAAGAATTGCAATCCAAGAATTAAGCATCCCTTCATAAGGAAATCTAGTTGGAAGGGTTTCATCGCAAGAAAACTAGTGGATGAACAATCAGTGAGGAATTTACATTAACATGCTTGAAAATACGAACGCAATTGGCACATGTTTCCAATTGTATGCATGCATTTTATTGTGGGATAAACATGCTTATGGATGAGTATAGTTTCATTGGTATCGTCAAATGTGTATGTTTTGTATGTTTGTTAGTGATTTAGAATCGCAGAGGTCCATCATTTCTATGAGATTGAGTAACACTAAGTGAACATGCGACGTCACACTATAGTAATCGGGTAGTATATCAGTGATTTTAATTAGCGTGCAACATCGTACATAAAGTATGTTCAAGCACTGATTTTGTCCGACAATGTCTGCAACTTTGTAGATTTATCAGTCAACCAGTATGACATCATGATTGACTACATTTCGACGTCAGTCAAATACAGGGTAATTTTCTTCTAAATCAATGCACATTGTTAATTTTTATTCTGAACCCTTAAGTCTAATCATTTTACAAGGTATAAGGGATAAAAAAAATAAGCTTGCTAGAGGAAACAAGATGCGCTATACAATGAGTCGTGGATATTTCGCACTAGCTATAATAATAACCATGAAGGAAAGGTTTGAGGCAAGATTCTATGATAAATTGGACCATGGAATGACAGAAGAGAAAGCAAAGGCTACTACGGAACATCCCATGCCCAATGAGGTTCCCCGTTTTGAGAAATGGTTGAAGGGATACAAAGGCCGTGGGACGGAGGAGGGTAAGTTTCACACCAAAGATGCTGGGTTGGTTACCAAACAAATCTTAAGTTTTGCGTTGTGTTTTGTTTATATGATATGAATGCCTGTTCAATACAAAATTTGTACAAAAGATATTGATTATAAGTAATTTTGTAGGAGGACTGAAAACTAAAAAAAGAGCCCGGCAAGTTCACAGAGGATGGAAAGAAGGATATACTGGGGGTTACACTAAATAATAAAGAACATCCGGGTTGGGTACGGGGTATTGGATGGGGACATCTTTGTCAAACCTCGACCACGGAAGGTTGGTGTTGTGTCAAGTAGTCAAATAAGAGAGATTGATGCTTTGAAATCCACATTATGCCAACTAGTAACTTATGTCTCGCAACAATCGAATGGGATGAAAATGTCACTTGACTTGGAGAGAATCATTGCAAGTTCTAAACCAACACCATTATCTCCCCCTCATGGTGCTTTTCCGACAACCTTAACACATGACCACCAGGAGTGTGATAGTGGGCTCGTACCTCCATCTCCGACTTCGTCAACACACCTTGCTTTTAATTGACTAAGAACAAACTTAGTTGACGCAACCCAATGCAGCATTAAGGTGTGAGTAAATATATTACACTAGTCATATGGAAACATATTTCATTCTATATTTTTAATTAGCAAGTCTTCTTGTATAGGATAATAACTTATGCATACTACTTGTCGAACATGTTGATGGAGAGAGCCACATCGTTGTGGAAGGTAAAGTGAACACATCTATACGACTGCATCATCGTAAGCCTATCTTAAATGATAAAGGGGTGGTCAATGTCACAAAGGGCCTTGTAGATGGTGTGGTTCTTCCAGTCCAAGAAACTGAGGCAAGGATGGTGGACGAGGGTGTTAGGAATGTTTGTGGAATGGCTTCTTTTTATGGTGGATATTTCGGATAACGGGCCTACAAAGAAGTAATAACATGATAATTGATATACTATTAATGTGAGTTGAGACAATTGTGTTGTACATAAATTTAAAGGCTGTTTAATGTAGATCGAGACAAGGATTAGTAGCCCATCAAAATTACCCTATCTATGTGGAGATTCTAAACCGACAAAGACTTGTGTTTCTAGAATGAAGCTACCACTATACATTCTCTCAAAGGATGGTTTCCTGGAGAACATCCACATAATTGTGACTGCACACCCTCCCTCCTGTTTGTACAAAATTCTAGTGGAAGAAATGAGTATTTTTGGGTACAGGGTAAATCCTATAATCCAGAAGGAGGATTTGGAGAACTTGTTCAATTTCAATAATGTGCCACCTCTCATGATGCAACTACATTGCTTGTAAGTATTAATGCATTGACCTAATTTTAATCGTCGAAATTAATAATGTGCGTAGCTCTTGCATGTTTATATATAGGCTCTAACCAATGACAAGACTAACCATGTTTATAGGCTCTTACATCTACAATCTGTTTCCAAATTCAAAGGTTGGATGGGGGTTCTTTGCCCATTAAATATCCAACATAACCATGCGGCGATGGAGGAGCGTTTGGCCTATTTGAGCTCGCGGTTGATGCAAAATGACAACTCCATATACATCGCACCTTATTACGAGCGGTTAGTCATCTCCACTTATTGCATTAGCCTTGTTTGGATTCTATTAAAGATCATGGGATTGTATTGAGTTAATGACGATCTCATTTTTGTAGCAAACATTGGATGGTGTCCATCATTGTTCTTTCATCAAACACGGTGTTCTAGTACGATCCATTACATCAAAGGCCTCCGAAAACTATTTCATTCGCAATTACTAAGGTGAATACATATCAAATGATTATCAAGCACAAAAGATGCACGTAGAAGTCCCTCAAGGTTACAATTAACTTCAAAATTGTATTATGAAATTAGGATTTGCTACAAGGTTCTTAACTACGTGTTTGTGAACAATTTGTCAGTTTGAATAGCATAAAAAGCAAGTGGCGTGTGGGAAAGTGGTTACTATTGCATGCGCTTTATGAAGAACTTGGTATTTCTTGTGAGGGAGAATCAATTTGATCTACAAAAAGTATCTATTTTTCTCACCTATTGAGTCTAATCAATACTATCCTGACTATGCACAACCTATTTATCAATTATGAGGTTACTCGTTGTCGTAGTATTTTTCTGAGGACAAAGCACCATACCCCATCAACTTTTTGGAGGATGTACGCGAAATTTGGGTGCTCTTTATGATGGTAAAGAAGTTGAAGCCTTTACTTAATCCATATACCATATGCGATACTTTGATTAGGTTGATTTTTTTTGTTGCATCATCATTCTCTGAAATTCTCATTGATACTTTCCAAGGTATTTTTTGACACCTTGATATAGATCTCTCTAGCTAGCTATGGAGTATGAATGGCAATGTTCATTTTGTGAGAATTTTGGTAACCTACTTTGTGTATGGATGGTGTAGTTTCTATGATTGATGTAGTATCATGTAATATGAAAGGGCGTTCGAAGCCGGGACCACTTTTCTATAAATATGAATTGCTGTATTTGAAAATTCAACCCACATCGCGTAGCATCTATCAAAATTTGGCTGAAATGATTACAAACAACCGATTTCATTTATGTTTCGCAAGGGCTACCGACGGGACTATAAATAGAGCAAATTTGGTTGGACATTTCATAGAGCAACACTGCACCATGAACCACAACACAGGAAGCGACATTGCAGACACGAACGAATGGAACATAAAATTAACCCTAGTCAGACCTATGCCTACGACATCGGTTATTCAAAATAACGTGGTATTTATTGACATGCCACATCATTATGTAAGCGATTATGACCACCGCCATATCGGATAATACGACATTGCACAATATCTAGCACGTCGACAATGCAACATCGCTCAATACTCGATCAATGATTCCTCAAATCATAAATTACTCCAGTTTTTCAAAAAAGAAATCAATGTAAAAAAATTAACTACGGTTCAAACCCGCAGTAACAAAACATATTGAGCGACGTCGGTAACAAACTCAAGTGATTTTGCTTACGATCCAGAGCAACATCGCAAACTTTCTAGTCAACATCGATCATCACGGCATCGCATGAGCATGTGGTAGTTGGAAGGCTCGGAATTCAGCATGACTTCGCTCTATTTCCAGAAAGGCCATCAGGTGATGAATATTTACCTCGGTTCTTTTCATTAAAAAATCGAGGTAAAAAATACTTTTTACTGCACCCACATTTACCTCAGTTTTTAAAGGGCTGAAAGCCAAGGTAAAAAGCCCTGCAGAACCGAGGTAATGGGTGTTTTCTCTTGTTCTGGTACCTAAAGTAATCCATAAATTATGGTTTGTGCTATGTTTGATTTCTTTTGGTTTTAGAAGGTTATTCAGATGCTAGTTGGATAACAAATATAAAAGATCATTCTTCTACAACTTGTTGGGTATTCTTTCTTGGTAGAGGTGACATTTGATGGGCTTCTAAAAAGAAAACTTTCATAACTAACTCCACTATGGACTCATAATTTATAGCTCTTATAGTAATAGGTAAAGAGGCGGAATGGTTACAAAATTTAGTATATGAAATTCCATTGTCGCCTAAACCGATTTCACCTATCTCTATTCATTGTGGTAGTAGAAATAGTCTATCTAAGGCTTATAGTGAAGTGTATAATGGAATATCTAGATATTTGGGTGTTAGGCATAGCACGATTCGTGAGTTAATAACTCATGGTGTGATTTCAGTTGATTTTGTAAGATTTCAACACAATGTAGCCGATCACTTGACGAAGGGATTAGCTAGGGACTTGGTAAACAAGTCGGTGATCTAGATGGGTTTAAAGCCTACTTAAATCTCTTATTATAGGATACCCAATTTTTCTGTGATACAACGTTGGAGTAAAATTCAATTTGGAAGGCCTATTGTTTGAGATTGATACATATGATTTCATATCCCAAAGGTAATATTTTTGGACTTTCAAGTACGTTAGATCGAAGTTTATCTTCTTATTGGATCTTTTGACAAAGTACATTTATAGGAGTACGATTAAAGGGATTCACCTGCATGAAGTATGAAGTGCAGCTGCTTCAAGAAGCTTGGGCTTGGCTTTGTATGAACGCTTGAATGGATAGGGACACATGGCTTATATAGGGTCTAGTTTTAGCTTTTAAATTGTATATCAACTTGTGTCTGAGGGATTCTAGTTGTAAGATATCTAATGAAACTGCTGCTGGAATTGAGATCTTATTCAAATATTATCTTCAACTTTACAAATGTGTTGAAGGGTTCAATCTTTAAAGACACCCCGATTCTCGAATATTTATAATGTGTAGTTTACTAAGGTGAAAATTCAATCTTCAAGATATTTTCATTTATGCACTTGTTTGGTTTGGTTGATAGATATTCCTAATCAAGGATAATACTTAAATGGGGGAGGATTACTGGTGTTTTAAGAAACACAAGTTATTTAAGTATTATTGGATTCGAGTAGTTTTGAGCTCGGAATGTTAAAACAATTTTGGTGGTCTAAGAGCTTACAGTTTTTAGAATAAGTATTTAAATTTTGTTGGTTAGATTTTTGATGACTAACGTCTTATCCTAGTGTAGAAATATATATATATATATATTTCAGAGTACATTATAATTATTATAATGGATGGTGGTACGCATTAGGGATTGTTATAGTGTTCTATTTTTCATCTCGATCTCCATTGTTCGTATTAAGTATCAATGTGAGAATGGTACATTGGATGTGGATGATGTAATCAGTTATGCGGAAAGGTAAGAAATCATTCTGATAACTACATGGTTTGCATGAACTGCTGCATCTTCAGGGACATCTCCTACATAAACATGTGTATGCATGCACAAAAATACAATTGAAAATATTAGAATTTTCTTAGACTTACTCAGTAACCAAAATATTTCACTCAAAACCATGCTCTTGTTTCAGGCCTAGAACAAGAGGGCATTTTTAATTATTTTATCCTCGAGGAGAATTTATGTAACCTAAAGCAAAAACCGGATCTAATTACTCTTTTAAGAAACACAAACTATTTAAGTATGATTGGATTCGAGTAGTTTTGAGCTTGGTATGTTAAACCAAGTTTGATGGTGCAAAGTACTCACTTGTATAAACTATCTACGAACTTACAGTTTTAGGATAAATATTTAATTTTTTTGCTAGGAATTTTGATGACTAACATGTCTTATCCTGGTGTGGAAAGATGTACATTTCATACTTCATTATAATTCTGATAATGGTGGTGCGTATTAGGAATCGTAGTAATGTTCTATTTTTCATCTCTATATGCATGGTCTTTATTGAGTATTAATGAGAGAACGGTACATTTGATGTGGATGATGTAGTCATTTATGTGGAAAGATGCGTTGGTTCATAATTCATTCTGATAACTACTTGGTTTGCATGAACTGTTGCATCTTCTAGGGACATCTATTATATAAACATGCGATGCATGCACAAAATTACAACTGAAAATTTTATAATTTTCTCAGACTTACTCAGTAACCAAAATACTTCACCCAAAACCATTCTCTTGTTTCATCCATAGAATAAAAGTGCATTTTTTTATTATTTTATCCTCGAGGAATATTCGTGTAACCCAAGGTAGTAACCAGGTCGAATTACTGTTTAAGGAAAGCGTATGTTAACGCGACTCAATTTGATATCCAAATCTCATTACATCAAAAAGTTCAACAATCACGTAACATTTACCAAAATACAGTTTTATAAATTTACTCATACTTCTTCCACAAGACAAACTGCTATTTATTTCTTCCAACTTTTACCAGAATATAGTTTAATAAATGTACTCCTACTTATCCCAAAAGCCAAACTGCTATTTGTTTCTTCCAACATTCTTCAAGATTAATTCTTTAACGTACAAGATATGGAATATGTACATGACATCCAAGTTTGGGAAACTGGAGAAGTTTGAAGGTGTTGATTTCCGTAGATGGCAGAAGAAGATGCATTTCCTCCTTACAACCCTGAAAGTGGCATATGTTTTGTCTACTCCAATGACAGAACCAGCAGATGATAAACCATTGGAAGAAACTCGTCGCAGGAACAGATGAGAAAATGATGAATGCATCTGTCATGGTCACATCTTGAATGGTATGTCTTACTCACTCTTTCATGTTTATCAAAATAATTTCTAGAAAACAGTTGCGGAAGTCCTTAGAGTCAAAATATATAGATGGGGATGTTTCTAGTAAAACTTTCCTTGTCAGTAATGGTATGAATTATAAGATGTCAGACTCTAGGCATGTTATGGAGAAGTACAATTAATTCCTCCATACTTTAGGGCAATTTGCACAGCACAATTTAGGAATGGACGAATATATTTCTGTGTCAAGTATAATCGGCAAGCTGCCACCTTCATGGAAGGATTTTAAGCACATGCTTAAGAATAAAAAGGAATAATTGTCTCTTGTTCAACTCGGAAGCCATTTGCGTAGAGAGGAAACTCTAAGGGCATAGGAAAATGGGAAGTCCAAAGATAAAGAGATTGTGATAGTTAATATAATGGAAGAGGGTGATAGTTCTAAGAAGAAAAAAGGGAAGAAGCGCCCATTTAACAACAATATCAAAGAGTCCAACAAAAACACTAAGGGTGCATGTTGGATTTGTGGCAAGACAGGACACTTTAGATGTGATTGTCATGTCAAAAAGAGCAAGAAAACAGTGACAATAAAACAGTGATTGTCAGGGCAAAGGTCTATGGACCAAGGCAAAACTCCCCATAGGTCAGAATATTAATTATGGTTTAAATTTTGTGGAGAATTATGGACCATTAATTTATGAAGAATTTGATGTACAAGATGATGTAAATGCTTGGTGGATAGATTCTGGTTCAACGAAACATATTTGCAAGGACCGTAGGTGGTTCAAGTCACATGAACTGGCTAACGATGGTTCCATTCTTCATATGGGAAACGAATCTACCGCCACTATTCTTGGTTGAGGAGATTTTGTGTTGGAATTTAGTTCTTGTGAAAATATTCATATGAAAGATGTTCTACATGTACCCGGAATTATAAAGAACTTAGTTTCTGGTAGTATTTTATTTAAGTGTCGCTATAAGCAAGTGTATGAATAAGATAAGTTTATCTTATCAAAGTTTGGTGTGTTGGTAGGATTCATATATTATTGTAATGGAATGTTTATGCTCAATATAAATAATATGTGTTGTTCTATTTACAAGGTCTGCTCTAATGTTGATTTACCATCTTTATGGCATTCCAGATTAGTACATTTTCATTACAAACATATGCTTGACGTGTCCCAAGAAATGATTCATGTTTTCAATATAATTGTGCAAAAATGTAATATTTGCATGTTGAATAAATTTTTTAGGCAACCAGTTAAAAGTGTTGAAAGAAGTTTGAAATTGTTAGAACCCATGCATAGTGACTTGTGAGACTTGCATGCAACACCGTTTTTGGGGAGTAAAAAGTACTTAATAACATTCATTGATGATTATTCAAGATATTTTTTTACATTTATTTATTGCATTCCAAAGATGAGGCAATTGAGAAATTTAAGATATATAAAAATGAGGTTGAATTGCAAAAATCAACTTTAATTAAAATGTTATGCACTAATAGAGGAGGTAAAAATTATGATCCTGTATTTTTTTAGTCTTGCAGTATCATTCATAAATTTACCGCTCCATATACACCGCAACATGATGCTTTGGCGGAAAGGAAAAATAGGGTCCTAAAAGAAATGGTTAATTCAATGTTATCCTATTCAGGATTAAGTGACAGATTTTGAGTGAAGTCGTGTTAACAAATTGTTATTTATCAAATAAGGTTCCTAACAAACGAAACAAGATCACTCCATATGAGCTTTGGTATAAAAAGAAACGAATTTGGGGCTGACGGGCGGTTGTTAGACTTCCAAATCCCAAGAGGAAAACATTGGGAGAACGAGGTATTGATTGCATCTATGTTGGATATGCTATGCATTCCAAGGCTTATAGTTTCAATATTGCAAAACCTAATTATTTTATTTCAATTTACACAGTAATTGAATCAACATATGCTATCTTGATAAAAATTGATTCACACTAGTGCAAAGGCCAAGGTATTTCGTTCCTACCTCAGGTTAAACTATGGAGGAAGATGAAACGTCACCTCAAGTCAAGTCACTTGAGCTTCGAAGGAGTAAGAGAGGTAGAATTGAGATGTCTTTCAGTCTTGATTTCCAAATTTACTTGGTTGAGAGATCAAGAGATGAGATAGATTATCAATATTCATATTTATATCATATTGAGGATGATCCTAATACATTTAGAGAGGCTACGAAGTATCGACATGTTGCTTTCTAGAAAGAAGGAATAAATGATGAGATGGATTCCATCATGGGTAATAATATGTGGGTTTTTTCTGATCTACCGCATGGTTGTAAACCTTTGTGTTGCAAGTGGATCTTCAAAAAGAATATGAAAGTTGATTACTCTATTGACAGGTATAAAGATAGATTTGTTATCCAAGGCTTTAGGAAAAGGAAAGGTATTGATTGTTTCGATTCATATGCCCCAGTTGTTCGGATCTCCACTATTAGATTGTTGAATACATTGGCCGCTATTAACAACATAGTGATCCATCAAATGGATGTCAAAACTGCATATTTGAATGAAGATATAAAAGTTGAGGTTTACATGAAACAACCTGAAGGGTTTGTCAAGCCTGGAAATGAGCATAAGGTTTGTAAACTTGTTAAATCATTTTATGGGCTAAAAAATGCTCCTAAACAATGACATTATAAGTTTGATGAGGTGGTTTTTCCGAATGGCTATAAGTTAAACCAATCTGACAAATATTTGTAAAGCTGATTCGATAGCTGGAAATGAAGTTATCATTTGTCTATATGTGGATAATATGCTGATTTTCGGCTCAAATAAGATCCAAGTTGACCTTACGAAGGCATTTTTTTCATCATGTTTTGACAAGAAAGACATGGGGGGGGGGACATATGTGATTCTTGGTATTAAGATCAAGTGAGAGAACAAAGGAATTTCTCTGACACAATCTCATTACAATGAGAAAGTACTTTAAAATTTTAATTGTGAGAAACGTTCCCGGCCAGCACTCCATTGGATTCATGTTTGAAGCTTATGCCTAATAAGGGTAAAGCGGTATCACTACTAGAGTACTCACAAGTAATTGGTTGCTTGATATATGCCTGAAAATCAAAAGGTAGAACATCGCTTTTGCGGCTGGCAAATTGAGTAGGTACACAAGTAACCTCATCACACATCATTGGCAAGTAGTTAGGTATGTACTTAAGTATAGAAAGACAATTATGAATTATGATTTATGATACGTTGGATTTTCTTCAGTTTTAAAATGTTATTCAAATGCTAGTTGAATAACAAATATAAAAGATCACTCTTCTACAACTGGCTGGGTATTATTGCATAGTGAAGGTGTCATTTCACGGGCTTCTAAAAAGTAAACTTGCACAAATAACTACACTATGAAGTTAGAATTTATAGCTCTTGCAGCAATCTTACCACTATTATATGAACCAAGATATTCGTAAATTGAATATCCATTATATAATTTGATTCGATATTGTTTACACATTTGAACTTGTTAAAATTTTGTTTGAGGAGCTGAAAAGTGAGGACTGCCAACAAATCTCCTTTTCGAGCTAGTTATTTCTTCCCGAGTTGATCATTTGCTACATTATTACGCATTCACATATGCCATTCATTATATGTGAATGCTTGATTTGCTCTTCGAACCATCGTCGAATGGACCAGAAGAACATCAGTCTGCTATCCGTATTTAACAAAACCCTTTACTTTTTTTTTCATATTTTTTATAATATTATCTAGCAGTTATAATAGATTCAAAGATTTGTCCCACAAAGGTTTTTCTTCAGTGTCTCCATTAGGGTTGGTCATACTGGCCCACTGGTCAGGGCAGGTCAGCTATCCCGACCCAAATTAACCAAAAATTTTGGGTTAAGCGGGTCGGATCGGATTGGGCGGGGTAATGGGTCGACCCAAATCAATCAAAATCATATAAAAATAGTAAATTTTTGATAATTTATTTAAATTAAATAAATAATTTTAAATGCAATGATATTTAAATAATAACCCAAATTATGATTTATTTTTAAATAATTTTAAATAATAATATTATATTATTTAATTATATATTATTTCACTTAATAAAGAAAAATATTTTTATTTTTATTTTACTTAGTTAGAATAATTTTAATATTTAAATTTTAACAATGCAGTTTTACTATAACTTATATACATAATTATGAATATATTATAATTCATAGTAGTTTTGAAAATTTATTATTTATTTTTATAAATATTTTTTTGAAGAATATTAAAAAATTTATGAAGTAAATTAATGGTGGATATGTTGTATTAAAGTAATTAATTTTTATGATTTTTTTTGAGAAAATAGGTAAAAATTACAAATGGGTCAAAACGGGTCAATTTGGGTCAAAATCCAATCCGAACCTTTTTTACCCGACCCGCTCAATCCAAACGGGACATTGACCCGACCCGATCCATATGAGCCGGTTCAAAACGGGCCAGGTTGGTCAATTTGAACACTCCTTGTCTCCATTAACTTTGGCAGCCATTTAACATTTTGTGTGAATAGTGCGAGTTATAATACCATTCATCCCATTACTCTCATCTAACACTTTCAATTTCGATTGTGTCAATAATTTCTAAATAGGAATTATCGATTGATGATTCACTAAAAATAAACCAAATGAATTTTGTGTGCCTTATTTCATACTTGTAAAATTTTGGTGCTAAAAAGATCACTCTGTCTTCCTGGCGCTTGCCAAGTGTTCATTTCTTCCATTTTTCTATCACTGTTCCAATATTTTGCACATAAATTTAGAAAAACATAACCTACCTCTTTTATAGGACATAGACAATTCCAAGATTCATATATTTATTGTTTCATCATATGATACGTCTTCCATTGTGTTTACAATTTTCCGCATTGTCACGAAAAGAAAATTTAGGGCTTGAAGTATCCTAGCCCCTTGAAGTGGCATCTAAATCATCCATTACAAGCTCTAATATACTGACACAAGAGTCAGAAACTTTAGAGTATAAAACAGGCAATTCTTCTGAAGTATTGTTCCCGCTGAACAAATTTGTGTTCAAATTTCTCATGTTCTTTAGAATTAAACTTTAATTCCCGGTTAAGTGTAACAAGTTTCATAAGTCACAAGTGTGTGGTCCAAATGAACTTTGACCATTTTTGGCATTATTGGCGATACTTTAATTTCTTTGAGATAAGAAATATGCATAGAGATGGTTACAAGGAAGAAACTGAACTGAGAAATCATGTAATGGTGTTGTAGACATTGTTCTCTTTCAAACTGGCTTACATGTGAGTGTATATTCAACCAATCATGTATTGCAAGTATCAATACAAGCGTGTAATATTATTTATTGGAGCGTGCAAATGACCTTAATTGGCCTAGAATATTTTGAAACTAACGAGTTTCTTTCTAGTGGTATTATTGCCCAAGACAACAACTTTATAAATTTGTTGAATATCAGGATATGCACCTCCAATAATTGTTAGAGCGTATTCACACTTTCCCTCTACAACTTCTTTTCTAACAGCATGTTCAATACCATCAAAGTTCATTCATGTCTTCCCTTGTTATTTTTCGTACTCATCTACTATGAAGCAACAGACTTCTTCAACATACTTTGCACTAGTGTCTGGCGGAATGCAATTGTCGGCTTAGGTTACTTTAGTTACTTACACTTTGAAAAAGGGAAGAGAAAATTAAGAATGATACAATGGTTACGGGATGGAAAGATTGAGTGCGGATCGCCAATTGATTTTTCATTATCGTTAAAGCTTTTATGCTAGAGATGACAATGTCAGTTGATATGTTAGGAAGGAATACCGTGGATATGTAGATATTGAAAAAAAAGGAAATACATTACATACACATTGATGTGCACCTTTATGCATGCGTTAGCCGATGCTTTTGACACATTTATTATCATCTTTTGTTTGGTCGATTATTAGTTTTAGTTAGGTTCACAAGACAAAAGGTTTAGAAGGCCAGTATTGGTTTTCTTGTCTAAATACTGAGTTTTGCAGACTTAATTGAAGCTAATGGACACTTTGTATTCACGGGCACCTATATCTTCCTCTTTGATCTAATTAGTAGGTTGCTCGTGAGCCTTTTCATTTTATTTTGTAGAAGGTCATCCACAATAGTGGTAGTAGATAGTTGAAAGCCATTCGTTAGGATGGTAGAAGATATCGAAGGCAATTCACAAGGATGTAGAAGATTGAAGGCCATTGACTATAAAAGAATAGTAGTAAAAGGAATTGGGACCAAGAAAAGCATATTCAAAGTTCAATAAGGCCAAAAAGAAATGGAGGAATCGTGATTCTAGGTTGCACGGATTTCAAGAAAAAACCCAAGATGAATCAGCACTTAAAGGTGTCACCATTGGGTTCTTCTTTTTTAGCACTATAAAACTGACTACACGAACTCCCAAATCAAACCAGCGGTTCACCCGTAGCAGAGCAAAGAAGTTAGGCAAGTGAACCAGCCACGACCAGTGCGGACCGCACATGCTTGTCAAGGACTAAAATCTAGCACGGCTTGCACCAACTTGCATGGCCCTTGTCAGGGGGCCTTAGCATGGCTCATATCAACTGGTATGGTCTATGCCAATGGACCATGGGCCAAGGGAGCCTCTTTCCAGAGCTCAGCACGGCCCATGCCAAGTGACATGGGTCGTGTCAATTTCCAGCACAAGGCACGGCCTGTGACACAGGGGGCCTCTCGCAGATCTATTTTTTAGGGAGTAAGGATCAAGATTTGGGATTGTATTTGTATTTATGTGTTGATATTTATTTTGTGATATTTATAGTTCTACCTATTTCTATGTGTTTTGTGATCAATATGTTGGCTTGTCCTCAATTCTTATGAATTGCATGAAAATCACACTTTGTTGGCACACAATCGCGTCTACTTTCATGTTGGCGCACTATTGCTACTCCCCGGTTAAGGAAACCTAGATGTGTTTGGGGTGCGATAGTCCTGAACTGGGCGTGTGCATGAAGGTTACCGTTATTAATCGTCGCGATCAACGATATATCTAGTTAGCCGACCAAAGAGGTATGAAGGGTTGCAGGTAAAGATAGAGTAGGAAGCAAACTAGGGTTACCTTGTTAATCCTATAAATCATTGATAAGATGGCTACTTACTTTGGCATTGTAGGCCTAGGGGTAGTTTCGTTCATGGTATTCCGCCCGGGACTTATTTGCACAAGGGAGAAACAGACCTACACAATGTGCCATAGCCGTTATTGCACTCCCCTAGTTGCAAAGGCGAGGCTGACGGGAGATTTTATACGCGCACCTCTATGTGACATATAGGGTGTGTGTTTTAACCATTGTTCTCACCACTGGACACAAACACTAGAATATGATTAAGTTTGATGAAATCTGTGAGCGAAATAACATCAACCATGTTACGCAAATATTCCTCGACTATCTATTTATATTTTTACTCCGTTTATTGCATGCTTGTAGTTAATAGTTCAACACCCCCAATGCTTATTTTCACAACACTGGTTATTCTTAACATGTGGTCAGATTGACGACCTGACCACGGTAGTGTTTAGTAGATTAGTAGATTTTTAGGAATTCAGTGTTGATGGGCTGTGAGGCCCAATATTTGACTACCGCAAACGGGTCATCGTCATCTTCTTCCTCTTCATCCTCCTCATTATCGCTGCCAAACTCATATCCCCATCCCGTTGGCTCGATATCTTCTATTTCTCCTGTATGAGGTGAAGCTGTATAGTTGACTAAAAAGTCAAACTTTCCGCCACTTTTTAACCTCATTTTTGCCTCCTGTCTAGAACTTATACTGTTGAAAACTATGGTATAGTTGTTTTCTTCGAGTGCCTCCTTTGGGACTGCCTTTGAGTCGATGCAGCAAGTTGTGCAACCTGTGTCCAGTATTGCCCTTACTTCAAACTTTGGGATTCCTGGAATCTCAAATTCCTCCATTAAGTTGAAGAGTCTATTGAGGACTCTTCTTGATGGTCTGGGCACTTCCCCTTGTGCTTCCTTCATTGTTAGTTCCTGCACAAGGACATTGGAATATTCATCTACTATCTCCTTTCCTTGCTTGTCCCTCTGCTCCAGTTCTTGTCTATCACCCTCCAGTTGTTCCATCATCTGCTCATCCACAACCTTTTATAGCCTCTCATTTTCAGCAAGTAGAAAGGTAATGTACCTTAATAACTCCTGAACAAGTTGCTCTATACTCTGAGGCTGTGTTATTGCTGGTGGTTTAGGCTGGATCTTTCTTCCTAGATGGAATCTTGCACATATTGGACATGCCGTTAGAGAACACTTTGGGCAATGTATCCTCATTCTGACATTAGTCTTTATCCTGCAACAACTGCAATTCATGCACCCTGCATCCTGAATTTCCTCATTTTCCTTCCAATCATGCTGACATTTCTGCTGATGCTCCTGAAGCTGTGCTTTGTACCACAAGTTGGGTGCCTTCGTTATTATTTCTTCTTGCAATGCGTATGCTCCTTCCTTGTAGGGGATATCTAGTAAAGCCAATTTTAATTCTTGGTTTACCTCTCCTGTTTCTCCTTCTGAGATTGAGCATATTGCGTCACTGTTTGACTCCCCTTGCTTCACTGAGACTACATCCCAGTCATCTGGTAGCTCCAAGTCATCTAGTACTGCTGCTCTGGCAATGTTACCATTTCCTCTGGGGCAGGACCTTGCAAAGTGCGAAGGATCACCTCAAATATAGCATTTGCAGTTTCTGACCTTATCTTGTTGCTTTTTCTTAAAAACCCTAACATGACTCCCATGGGGCTTTCCTTTGTACGTCTGGGCCTTCCTGATGCCATATTTTCTCCTTTGCTCATAATATCCTGGTATAGGTACTTCCTTACCGAAGGATAAATCTTTCAATCCTATCTGTAGTGCTGCCTTCTTGCACATTTCTGCCAGGTATTGATAGGAGAAATAAATTCTAGGAATTACCCCAACAGTGTTTCCTGGGTATTTTTCGAAGAACGTCTTCTCGAGCTTCTTTGCAATCAGGGGTGGCATCTTTCTGAACAGCTTTTCCGAAAGCTCAGGTGATATGTACATTCTCCCCATTTTTGCTGCCAATGTCTTGAAATCGTTCATGTATCTGAAGATGTCCTTCATGATACTGCATGTAAGCCTCTCCAGATCTTGATACGCTCTATCCTGTTCCACTGTGGATCCTTGGAATGGATCTTCTAGAATAAACACCCTTCTGACTTGGGAGGTGATATTCTGAGGATCATCTGCTATGTCGGTTATTTCCTCATACTCCTGAGGGAATGTCATCCTCCACTGGATCCAGGTCTTCTTTTCTATTTCTCCTAGCAGGTTTTCAACAAAGTTCATCTTGGTTTTGTTGTTTACCCACGTTTTTTTCATTCAGTATGTTCATGGTAATTTACTCCCATCTAGAGATCACGTCTCCATACATACTGATGTCGTCTGGCAGCACCAACATTGCTCCTTGCTGTGCTTGGGCCGAGGGAAGTTGCCATTGCATATTTTGCAACCTTCTTCCAAACCTTCTCACCGTTGATCTGACTGTATCAACATTGAAAGTTGGCCCTTCCGGAATGCCACTTCTTGCAGGTGTATAGTTTACAGGGCCCATCACCAGTTATGGTGGGGACCTGTATTGTGTCACCTCACTGCTACTTGCCGCCTTTGCAAATTGCTCCGCTTTCTCCTGTAATTTGCGGAGTTCGGGGTACTCCATATCATCCAGCTCTCTGAATGTTAGGACTGTTTCACATCGTTCTTCTATCTTGTCTTCTTTTTTTTCCTCAGATTTTTGGAATTTCGGGTACCAGAATTTGTCTGCTTCGTCATCTTCGGTTTTGATTGCCTCCTGACTCCCACCACCTTCTGCGAATGGATTTCTCCATTCCTATTGCTCCTTAGCTGGGTCAGTGTCCCAGACTGGCTTGTTTTCTTGTTGAATGCTTCCTTGTGGTTTTAGGAATTCAGCGTCAATGGGCTATGAGGCCCAATATTTGTCTACCGCGAGCGGGTCATCGTCATCATCTTCTTCATCATCCTCCTCATTATCGCTGCCAAACTCAGATCCCCATACAGTTGGCTCGATATCTTCTATTTCTCCTGTATGAGGTGAAGCTGCATAATTGACTAGAAAGTCAAACTTGCCGCTTGGCTTCCCAAGGGTATCCCATTGATCTTCGGTAAGTACTAGGGCAGTTTCTTCCCTAATTCTTCCTTCATCTTGATCAGAAGTGTACTCCATCCTTGGCTGTTGCCTCCGATATGATCCAAATCGCAGAGAAATGGATCCATCTGATCTTGCTCGTGTCAGCACACTTTGAGGAATGGAGTGTGAGTTCCTGATGGGTGGTCTGATCACCCATTGCCTCCCTTACAGATCCTCCGTTGTGAATTGCTCTCCTGTTACTGCCCTGATCCCGTTGCTAGACAAATATTCAACCACGTTCGCTGTATTGAACCTAAACCCAACGTTGCTTGAGTTCGTTAACCTTCCAACCAGAGATCTTGTGATCAACATGTTGCTTTCTCCTTGCCAATTCTCGTACCCATGGGTTTGTATTGCCAACTAGACATGATTGGAAAAGTCTTCAATGCTCATCATCAGGTCTGGGGCCACATAAGTCAATTGTGACCCTGCTGTCAAGTCAACCTCCATTGTTCCCAGAATGGAACGATTATCTGGCCACCTGGTATTCTGAGTACTACTAATGCGTTTGTTCCCGCATTTCTTCTGTGCAACGGTTGGATCTGCATCATTATGAGTCCAACATGAATATGTTGGAGCCCCTCTCTTCCGAGTCTTCTTAGGCTCTGTTGGTTGATAAAGTTGTGCTCCACCTGGTGTCCTTCCCCGGTACAGAGGATTCGTTCCTCCATGTACTGTTAATATACTATATTGTTTCGCATGCTCCAACTGTCCTCATACAGAGTTTCCGCGGGTACCAGGTTAGCCCTTCTTCGCTGCGATAGTTGCAACTCTGCTTCTGGATCTATCCTGCTTTCTAGGGCTCTACTGCAGCCTCTAGAAGTTCTCCTTCTGAGGTTCTGCCTCAGTCTGCTCATTCTCCTGTATTCCCAAATCTGGTCTTCTTGTGTGGGAAGACTTCTACCTTGTGCTCCCTCCATCATGTTGGGACTTTCCTGGATGTTTCTGTTCATTGCACTTTCTTTTCTCTTCTTCAAAGATCTTCAAGGGATCTCTGAAGATGTAGAAGGTGCTTTTATCCTTCTTCCTGGGGTTTTTTGCATGTCCTCCTAAAGAAATGGTTTCTAACCTCTTAAAGAGATCAGAGATTGATTCCTCTAGCTTCGTAGGCAAATCTTTCGTCTTTGTTTTCTCCAAGCTTCTTCTCAGTTGCTTGGATTCTTGCACACAATCTTCAAGCTTCTCGTTTGCCCGAACAGCCAACTGTATGAGAAGGTTGTTCTGCTTGATGATGGTCTCCTGTAATGATGGTGGTCCTCCTCGAACCTCTGCTGGCCTTGCGAACCCTAATGCTGGTGAGTCAAAGGACTCCAAGCTTTTTACTGCTTCTCTGTAGACAGAGTTTGCCGCAGTTTGCGACCAGCTCATGAAGCAATAAATTGTTTGAGGTCTTTGATGGCTTCCTTGACTTGCTCCACATGTGCCTGCAAGTCTGCTGTCAACCTCAAAGCTTCCTGCTCCACTAGCTTTGGTTGCTCCGCAATTTCTGCCGCCAATGCACGCACTTCCCTTTTTGTTAAAGGTGGGTGCTCCGATATTTCTTTTCCAAGCTTTTGTAAGGTCTTTGTTTGGTTTTTCAAGTTGTTTTGTAGGTTTACTACCTATAATGCTAAGGTTTCTTGTTTTTCTAGGATTAAATGGAAATTTTCCAGGCTAACTTTGGACAGTAGGCTGACTCTATCATACAAGACATCAATATTATGAGAAATGTGTTTACAGTTTGGGTGAACTGAATCTTCAATGTTTGAGTCAGGAGGCAATCAAAACTGAAGATGACTAAGCAGACAAATTCCGGTACCCAAAATTCCAAAAATTTGAGGAAAAATAAGAAGACAAGATAGAAGAATGATGTGAAACAGTCCTAACATTCAAAGAGCTGGATGATATGGAGTACCCCAAACTCCGCAAATTACAGGAGAAAGCAGAGCAATTTGTAAAGGCGGCAAGTAGCAGTGAGGTGACACAATACAGGGCCCCAATCGCGCACTAGACATATACCCTATCGTCGTTCAGAACCAAGTGCTTGTGGTTGAACCAAGCCTCGTCATTGTACTCTATGCGCAAGGGTTTGTCAATGGGCAAAACCTTCCAATTCTTTATCAACGCTGTGATCAAGCCACCATAAGGAAAATCCTTATTTTTACCTGTCGCGACCTTCAACATATACATGAGAGTTGTATATCTGGGGTTGAGCTTGACACCCTCCATCACATAATAGAATATCATTAGATTCCAGCGGATGGAAGGATATTCTAAAAAAATCCACTCATACATTATCCTATTCTCCGCAGATAAAACTCTCACAACGTAGCTCTCGGCCTGCCCCAGTGCCGATCCCGACCATTTGAAATATTTATTTTCCATCGCTACTGGGTACAACGGGGTTTCCTCCGTAACCTCTGGCCAATTCTGTTGATGAAATATTTCAATAGGTCCACCCTCATCAATGAGCTTCAATTTAGTCGGGTTAGTATATTCTTTACCTAGGGCATCATTAATTGAATACTTTGTGACGGGTATAGTCACACCGTTCGCAATAGTCTGCTCTTAATGTTACTACACTTTCCTAAATTAGTGTAGAATTGTAGGACTTCATCATAATATACTAGTTCATCGAACGTCAATAATTTGTGGAAACCCAAGCTCTTCAATTTTTCAAGCAAATACCCTAACCATTGAGGCACTACATAACTAAAATGAATAACCTTAGGTTTGCTACACTTCCTATGATTGAATTCCACATAGTTCTTTTCCATAATATCATTGTAGAACCATTCTGAAGCACCACCAGTGCCTGGTTGAGTTGGTCGATGACTCTGGGAAGATGAATTCCCACACCAACCGCCCGATTTTCCACCACATTGCCTAGGGCCCATACTCAATATCTCGTTGGAATGTAGAACTTGAAGGTTTAGCTACGAGTTGGTAGAACAAGGGGATTCAGATAGGGTTAATTAGGGATTTGCGGTTTATAAAAATCCATCCCCTATTTTTTTATTGCAGTGATTAGGTTCCGAATTCGGACCCTAATCTGTTTTAATTTTAAAAAGAGAAGATGTTGTTCATATATCGGAACCTATAAGCTGACAGATTTCCGGACTCGAAACGTTATCGGGCGTGTAAAAATGAAGCTTTAAAGGTGGTTTTCAAAAGGGGTAATTAATACCCATTTATTTTCAATGGGAGTTCCCTCTCATTTTCACCTCCAAGAACCCTCCCCATACCTTTTCCCACATAAACTTCACAATTCTCTCATTGCAAAACCTTCACAAACCCTAGATCTTCATCCACTACACATATTCTCTGAACAATCAACACCATAGAGCTTGGATTTTGGTAAGGGGTTTTTACATGGTGAAGCCTATAGTCTACCTAAAACATTCTAGATCTAATACCCATCTATTGTTAAAAGGTAAAAATGAATGTGTTTGTAATTTCGTGTTGAAGTGATGAGATTATGAATAACATTTTTGTTTTTCAATGTTCTTCAAGAGGATATGTACATGTGTGTCCAATATCTTGATTCATTTCATTATTATTTTTAAAATGTTATGCCCTCCTTTGTGAACTACTAATTTACAAGTGGAATATATTAATTGTCCGCCTCTGATCCTATTCATTCCGAAAAAAGGAAATGAGAAGAATAAATGGGTACAATCGAAGGACATTTTGATACAATAGGCGATGAAGACGTCGAGGAAAAGGTGTCGGAGAGTGGCAAATTTCAAAAGACAAGAACCTTGGATAGTGAGGAAAATGTAAGAATTATAATGTATTTTTTATTTGTCTCTATACATATATTGAAAGGTGATGGTAAAATAATTATGGCCTTTAACCCAAATAAATCATTTAATAATTTTTTTAATATGTTACTACAATGTTATCGAGACCATGGTAAATTAATGTTTCACGTCCCCAACAACAATCACGTTTACGGCATGCTCTTCAATACCGATGCGTTCGTTAAAATTTCCATGGAATAATGGTAATGAGGGTTGGGCCTTAACAAAAATCAAGGTGTGACTGTCTATTGATGTTGCAAAATTCTATTCAGCCATAACTTACTGTAATTATATGATACTAATTTTAATTCTTATTATTAGTACAAAAAATAGCAAACATATTGAAATTTGGCTATTATGTAATGTTATACGCAGCGGAGTGTATTCTACATGTTCGTGAGGATATCCTATAAATCTAAAAGGTGAGCACTAAAATGTTTGTGAGTATATCTTAGGTATTATATTTAAGCAACGAAACTTGTTGGACTAATTCTTTTTTTCTTACATTAGTTGTTTCACAAAATTTTCAAGGGTAAAAAAGCTGAATAGAAAAGAAGATATAGACAGTGCAACAAATTGCTTGCCTATATATCTTGTGCACTCCTGTTTCTCTTCAATTGGGAATCCAAATGTGGTATATATTATGAGGGACTAGTATTTGATTACATTTTTGTGCGGAAGATAATTTCTAATGACTTTTACTCCTATCTATAGATTGTTGTTTTGTTAGCATAGGCTATAGATTCAGGATATCTAGAGTCATTTTCGCTTGTATTTTGTACAATCTGGATCTGTTTTACGAGGTTTTCAAAAAGCTGGTTTATAGAGAATTAAAATGATTTTACCATAATTTCCGAATAGAGTTCCGAATGAGGAACTACATATGACAGTCCAAATTGTTTTTCACATTCTGGAATCAATGTTCCTCTATCAAAACATACAATTCAGACATTGTTCCAGACTCAGAACCGTATCCCCAAAAATTTCATTTGCTGCATAAATAATCTTGTGCATATCCAGAATTAATCCCCGATGGAGGAACACGTTCTAAAGCCCTGATATAGTTCTGAGATCATAATAGCCGATCTCCAAAAAAAATACAAAAAGTTCCTACGCAAACTATGCAAATATTATACATAAATTGTGCAAAAATCATACATAAAATATGCACGAAAAATTATATGTTGGAGAAATTGTGCATAAATGATACAAAATTCCCATGTCCATTAAAATCAACCTAAACTACAAATGTAACTGAATTAACAACATGTTACCGATATCAGGCCTTAGACTCCATTTCATATTTATGGAATTAAACCTTTACCCTTTGGTATACTGAAAAGGTATAAGATTAGGGAGTATGTTTAAAATTTTCGTAAACAATTTTGTTTATATTACATTCTGAGTAGTTTTGGTAAAATCAATATATAGATTTTCTCAATTAATTATAATTATTTGGTGTCCAACAGTACATTCTATGAAAATAATTATATATATTTCAACTATTTATTTAGAAACCTAGGGCTATCAAATGTATTCTAAATAGCATCCAGTTTCCTACGTCATTCGAACTCTGTCCACTTCATCGATTCAATTTTGTCGAATTAATTATAAATTCATGTATTTCAACATAATGATACTAATTTATTGTAGAAAATAGAGCACATAGTCGATATGGAAGCAAATTAATGCATGCACTATACTTCCCCTAGTCAATTTTTAGTTGTCCATGTACAAAATGACAAAAATTTCTAAAAAGGAAATTAAGGGGTGAAAGTTGAGTTTGAAAAATAAAGGGGTGAAAGTGGGGTAAAAAGGAAATTAAGGGGTGAAAGTGGAGGAAAATATTTTAAAATTTATCACAAGGGAATATGCAAATAAAAAATCATTCTTGAATGATAAGTGTGTCAATATAAATAAAAGGGAAGTATTACTCTTTGTCGTCTACTCTCTATTTCTTCTCTCTTTATCTCCTTTTCCGCTGAAAGAACAACTTTTCGATCATGTCTTCCTTTTCATCTGTCAAAAGTGTGCGATCCATTGAGTTGGTTCAAGTTATGGAACATGGATCTCCATTAGCCTGAAGGTACATATGGATGTACAACAGATTGAGGGCATCAAGGATATGGTAAATTTATGATCTTTAAAACGTTTTGAAGTATTAGTTAAACTTGTTGGTGGGCACGATGGTAAGTCACTTTTTAAATTACCATTTTTAATATACGTACAATTTACTCGTACACATATAAATCATGATAGTTTTTATAATTGATTGTATTAAAATTCTAATTTGGGGGTTTGTGTTGAAGTAGCAAAGAAACGCCGATAGCCGCCAAGGCACAACTCATGCACGCACGATGAATTTTGTATTGTGTTAAATACCACAATAAAAACTATTGATGGCTTTAATTTACACTAATGCATATACTAAAAATGATGTGGACGCTTAGTTAAGATTAAGTTTGCATAAATTTTATATATGAAAAAGTCTCAGGAAAGTCGGCATTTCCATAAATTTAAGGACAGTCCACACCGGCTTTAACCTTAAATGTTGTAATTTTTTTTATAAAATTTAAATTGTATTTAAAAAGTTAAACAAGTAATAACATGTCTTTTAAGGTGAAAATATAAAAATATATAATATAAAAAATAATTTTAAATATAGTATTTAATTTAAAAATGTAGTGTATAAGGTAAAAAAATAAGTGGCATGTCTATATGTTTATATATGGACAGGCTGCGTGTCAAAAGATCTACTCTTTACTTAAATAGAGTGGAATTCTTTAAGAATCCAACTCACTATTATTAAATAAAATATGTCTTCACAATAACAAAATTTTAAAAATGCATTTAATATCTCAGTTACTAAAATTAGGTGCTCACTTGTCATTAACTCAAAAATATGTATACGTTTATAAATGACCAAAGTTTGAATGATATAAACCTTATCAAGTAAGTATATGTTTATTTATTATATACCACATCATATCCAAAATTCCTATATCACCATCAGCCATCCAAACGAAAATGCATGTAACTTGTTAATATACATACACCTATAATATGATATAAAATTTATAATTAATAATCACCAGAATACAGTTAGTTTACCTGTTGATGAGGAGCGAAAAAGTCTCAATAGAACATGTCAGGAAAACAGTAATTTTGAGGGAATCCCATCTCTCATAATCTTATCAAAGGTGATAGTAGCGGTAACTAGGGTTATTAGTGAGGGTCGCAAACCGTATCGGCAGTGGTAGGCTGGGAAGCAGAAATTGATTTTTTTGAAGCAAGTAGAGCACCATAGCTTTCCAACACCGCTGCATCTGCAAAAAAAAAAACTCAACTAACACAAAGTAGAATAAAGGAAAATTAATTAAACACAATACTTAATATTCCTAGCAATTTGTAATAGCTGAAAGATTGGAAAGTAAAACTCATATTTTGATCAAATTCATATTTGAGTTGGGAAAACCAATAAAGACGCACATATGTTGTAAATAAGATTATACACATGATAGTATGAGGTGAATGTAGTCTACTACCGGAAATGATTTGTGAGAAATGATTAAATTTATAATTAATACGAAAAATACCCAAAACATGGAATTCATAGTATATTTGTGGGAAAAAACTATAATTATTTTTGCCAACTGACATATATAGCTAAATTTCTTAAGTAAAAGCAAAGCATCTCATTCAATATTAATTAAATCTACTTATATTTTTACTAAGAAAATGTTAAATGGACTTTATACAATATAATCACATGCTCAACATTAATGTAAATACATACACCTTAAATATATGTAAGACTCATTAATAGTTTATATAAATAATACTAAAGATACAAAATTCAAAAGTTTCAAAGTTCAAGTCAAAATTTCATAAATATTTTATATCTTAAACACGTGAACTAACATTTCTCAAAAAAATGCACAAAACTTCGTACACAAATTGTGAAAATATTGTACACGAATTGTGCGAAAATGGTACATAAAATGTACATGAAAAATTATATGTTGGAGAAATTGTGCATAAATGGTGCAAAATTGCCTTGTCCATTAAAATCAGTCGTATCCACATAAGTAATTGAATTAACTATATGTTACCGATATCAGCCCTTAGACACCATATGATATTTGTGGAATTACCGCTTTACTCATTAGTATACTGAAAAGGTGTTAGACTAGGGAGTAGTTTTAGATTTGCTTTAACAATTTTGTTTATATTACATTGTGAGTAGTTTTGGAAAAATCAATAATTAGATTTGCTTAATTAATTATAAATATTTTGTGTATGAGGTCCATTAGATGAAAATAATTATATATGTTCTATTATTTATTTAGAAAGCTAGAGCTATCAAATATATTCTAAATTGCATGCATTTGCCTACGTCATATGAACCTCGTCTGCTTCATCAATTCAATTCTGTCGCATTAATTATAAATTAATATATTTCATCATGTTGATACTAATTTATGATACTGACACAAATTAATGAATGCTTTATACTTCCTCTAGTCAGTTTTTTGTTTTCCACAAACAAAATGACACAAATTTTCTAAAAAAAGAAAATAAGTAGTGAAAGTTTATTTGGAAAAATAAAATAAAAATAAGTGTAGGAGAATAATTTAAAATTTATCACAAGGGAATATGCAAATAAAAAATCATTCTTGAATGGTAAGTGTGTCAATATAAATAAAACAGGAGGATTACACTTTGCCTTCTACTCCTATTTCTTCTCTATTTCTTTCCTTTTTATCTGAAAGAATAAATTTTTGATCATGTGGAAAAGCGCGCAATCCACTTAGTTGGGTCAAGTTTTAGAACAGGATCTCCATTAGCTCGAAGGTACATATTGTTGTACAACATATTGAGGACCTTAAGAATAAGGTGGAGTTCTGATCCTCACAACGTTTTCAAGTCGCCATTAAACTTGTTTGTGGGCACGATGGTAAGTCGTATTTTAAATTACCATTTTTAATATACGTACGATATAATCATACATATATAAATCATGGTAGTTTTTATAATTGATGGAATTAAAATTCCAATTTATGGGTTTGGGTTGAAGTAGCAAGGAAACGCCGATTGTAGCACAAGGCACAACTTATGCACGCACGATGAATTTTGTATTTAGTTAAATAATACAATAACACTATTGATGACCTTAATTTCCACTAATGCATATATGTGTGTGTGTGTGTGGACTCTTGGTTAATATTAAGTTTAAATAAATTATATATATATATATATGAGAATTCATTAAGAATCCAACTCACTAATATTAAATATAAATTTGTCTTCACAATAACAAAAAATAAAATATATATTTAAAATTTCAGCTACTAAAATTAAGTTCTCACATGTTATTAAATCCAAAATATATATATAAGTTTAAAAAGGACAAGAGTTTGAATGATATAAATTTTATTAACTAAGTATATATTTATTTATTACATAGCACATCATATGCAAGACTCATATATCACCATCAGCCATCAAAACATAAATATATGTAACTGTTAATACACATACACACATATTTTGATACAAAAAATTTCAATGTGTATGAAATAATCACCGGATTATAGTTACTCCACTTGGTGACAAGGAGAGAAAAAGTCTCATTAGGACATGTCAGGAAAACAATAATTTTAAGGGAATCTCATCTCTCGTAGTCTTATCTTAGGTGATAGTAGCGGAAACTAGGTGGATTAGGTAGGTTAAAAACTGTATCGGTAGTGGTAGGCTGGTCCCCCCACCATTGGCAGTCCATGCAGCGCCTCCGAGTGGTTTAAATTGGGGCATGCAGTTTCACGTGTAGCAGCACTTGGTTGTGCATGGGCGGAGTTACGTCTTTTGCAGCAGTAGGTAGAGCACCATAGTTTTCCAACACCGGTGCATCTGCAACAAACAATACAAACAACTAAATTAACACATAGTTTAAGAAAGACAAATTAGATAAATCACAATACTTATCATATTCTAAGCTATCTGTAATAGCAGATAGATTGGAAAGTCAAACTCATATTTTGACCTAAATTATATTCGAGTTGGGACAATCAATAGAGACGCACATGTGTTGTAAATAAGATTTTGCACATGATAGTCCAAGGTGAATGTAGACTACTATGATAATGATTTATGAGAAATGATTAAATTTATGATTCATACGAAAAATACTCAAAACATTGAATTTATAGTATGTTTACGGGAAAAAAACTCTAAATTTTTTTTCCAGCTGACATATATAGCTAAATATCAAAAGTAAAAACTAAGCATCTCATTCAATATTAATGAAATCTACTTTTAGTTTTACCAAGAAAATGTAAAATGGACTTTACACATTGTTATGGTTATCACGTTCTCAGTTTAAATGTAAATACATACAGGTTAAATATGCGCATGACTTATTAATAGTTTATATTAATAGTATTAAAGATACAAAAGTTAAATTTCACAACTATTTTAATTTATTAACACATGAACCAACATTACCCAAAAAATGCACAAAAATTCGTACACAAACTTTGTAAATATTGCGCGTGATCCACTTAGTTGGGTCAAGTTATGGAGCAGGATCTCCATTAACTCGAAGGTATATATGTCCATACAATACATTGAGGACCTTAAGGATAAGGAGGAATTCTGATCTTTACAACATTTTCAAGTCACCATTACACTTGTTGGGGGGCACGATGATAAGTCACTTTTTAAATTACCATTTTTAATATACGTACAATTTACTCGTACATTAAATCATGGAGTTTTTTATAATTTATTGAATTAAAATTTTAATTTGGGTGTTTGTGTTGAAATAGCGAAGAAACACCGATCGTCGCACAAGGCACACCGCATGCACGCACGATGAATTTTGTATGTGGTTAAATACCACAATAAATACTATTGATGACCGTAATTTCTACTAATGCATATACAAAAAATTATGTTGGCTTTTTGTTAGTATAAAGTTTGCATAATATTATACATATATATAGAGACATATAGAGAGGGAAGGAAATTCATTAAGAATTCAACTCACTAATATTAATTATAAATTTGTCTTCAAAATATCAAAAGTAAAAATAGAAATATTTTAAATCTCAGTAACTAAAATTAGTTTCTCACATGTCATTAAATCAAATATATATACACATTTGAAAGGGACCAAAGTTTGAATAATATAAACCTGATTAAGTATATATCTATTTACTATATAGCACATCATATCCAAAAATCATATAGAACCAACCGCCATCAAAACATAAATATATGTAACTATTAATATAAATACAAATATAAAATACAATATAAAAATTTACAATGTATATGAAATACTCACTGGATTACAGTTAATCTACCCAGTGACGAGGATCGAAAAATTCCTATTATGGCTTGTCAGGAAAACAATAATTTTGAGTAAATCTCATCTCTCTTAGTATTATTTGAAAAGATAGTGGAAGGAACTAGGGGGGTTTGAGTAGGGTTATAACCTGTATCAGTAGTGGTAGGCCGGTTCCCACCACTACCGGCAGTTTATGCGGCACCTCTTAGTGGTTGTAAATTGGAGCCTGTAATTGCACTGGAAGTGGAACTTGGTTGTGCATGAGCGGAGTTACACCTTTTGCAGTGGCAGGTAGAGCAACATAATTTTCCAACATTGGTGCATCTGCAATAAACAATGCATGCAACTCAACTAACACAATGTAGAAGAAAGGAAAATTAATTAAACACAATACTTATCATATTTTGAGCTATTTGTAATGGAAGAAAGATTGGATAGTAAAATTCACATTTCGACCTAAATTATATTCGATTTGGGACAACCAATAAAGATGCCATGTGTTGTATATAAGATTATGCATCTGATAGTCTGCGATGAATGTAGACTACTATCGGAAATAATTTGTGAGAAATGATTAAATTTAGTATTTATACAAAAAAAATACCCAAAACATGGAATTCATAGTGTATTAGTGGGAAAAAACTCTAATTATATTTTCCAACTAACATATATAGCCAAATTTCAAAAGTAAAACCTAAACAACTCATTCAATAATAATTAAATCTACTTCTATTTTAATTTTAAAATAATGTTAAATGGAATTTATACAATGTTATCAAAATCACGTTCTCAGCTTAAATGTAAAAACACACACCTTAAATATTCGTATGACTTATTAATAGTCTATATTAATAATACTAAAGATGCAATACAAAAATTTAAAATTTTCAAAGTTTAATTCAAAATTTAATAATTATTATAATTTTTTAACACGTGAGCCAACATTTCCCAAAAAATGCACAAATTTTGTATACAAAGTGTGCAAATATTGTACAAAAATTGTGCAAAAATCATACATAAAATGTACATGAAAAATTATATGTTGCAGAAATTGTGCATAGATGGTGTGAAATTGATTTAACTACATGTCCATTAAAATCAACCTACACTACATAAAAAAATTGATTTAACTGCACGTTACTGATATAAGGCTTTACACCCCATCTGATATTTATGGAATTACACCTTTACCCTTTAGGATACCTAAAATGCGTTAGATTTTTTTAAAACACCACATGTTATGTTGGGGGGTTTGGCACTCCCCTACCCGGTTATTAAATATAAAGATAAAGATAAAAATTAGGGGGACATAATTCCTTACCTCTGTGAGTAAAGCCTGAGATTCCTTCAACTATACATGGTTCTAATCTAGACCTAAGGGTTCTCAAGCTCGCATAAAAGTAAGGAAATATTGCAAATTATCTCGTAATGTTCAAAAGAAAATAAAAGCGTGTAATAATAAAAGAGAACAGTACATTATTTATTTCATTTTCTTAATATATGGAAAAGAAATCGAGTCCAAATGTATCATCCCTGTTATTCCTTGAGGCAGACCAGCAAAAACAAAGAGTTTACCTTTTTGGCACTTGCAATTCTCGCCAATGCATCAGCAACACTGTTGGACTCTCTGTAGCTATGCAAAATAGTCCAGTCCATTTGATAAAAAAGTTCCCAGACTTGACGCAAATCATTGATAAATTTTCAAGGGATTTTGAAATATTTTCTCACTATTTTCAAGGGTAGTTCTGAATCGCATTTGATTCGTATATGTCTGATACCAAAATTTTGAGCCGCATTCACACCGAATTGAAGTGCTTTTACCTCTGCTTAAAGATTGCTACATGAAGGATTTTGTTTTTGCAGCTGATAGTACTAGCTTCCTATTACGATCTCTGATGATAAAAGTGATTCTCGTGTTTCCATTCTTAAGCATTGAACCATCCGAATTCAATTTAAAGTGTGCAGGAACCTTCCACTGAACTATTTGTTTTCAATATTTTTCTTAGATCTTAATATTAACAATCTGGGTAACCCTAATGTCAAATTTCACAAACATTTGATGCCAAATCGATGAATATGTCATTCAATTGAAACATGATTTTCCTGAATAAAATGTTGGTATTAGGTTTGATTTGATCGAAAATAGTTATTTCTAGCACACTAAATTAACCAGGTATACAAACATGGTATGATCTTGATGAGATAATTAAATTCAGGAGAAACCACATTTAGATATAATTTGTCCCTTAAGTATTCAAAGGAATGGGTAGCTATGTCAAAAACTTTGTCAATTATGTCTCATATTCTTTTTATAACAGAACAACTGTTAAAAAATTGATGAATACTCTCATATTCTTGTTTGCAGAAACAACATATTGAAGGTAGATTAAATGTAAAATATTCTAGCAGATCAGGGAAAGGGATAATATTGTTAAACAGTCTCCAATTCATTATTCTTATTTTTTTGGAAGAAGTTTGGACCAAAGATGATTGAATGATTATATTGTGTCTCTTTTTAGGCTGATAATTTCATATGCAGATTTAAGAGAGAGAAAATTCATTTGAATAAGGTTTCCAATTTATCTTCATTATCAGGAAATATTTTGTTATTCATACTAAGAGTTTAGATAACTTGATTTGGAAGACGATTCTGAAGTATGTTCAGAAAAGAAGTTGGCTAGGAGATGAAGACAACAACTGTAAGATTAGGGAAAATTTGTTAGATTAGGGAGTAGTTTTTTAAATTTTCTTAAACAATTTTGTTTATATTACATCCTGAGTAGTTTTGGTAAAAATAAATATTTAGATTTTCTCAATTAATTATAATTATTTTGTGTCCAATAGTCCACTCTATGAATATATATATATATATATATATATATATATTCTACTATATATCTTGAAAGCTAAGGCTATCGAATGTATTCTAAATGGCATGAATTCTCCTACGCCATTTGAACCCCGTCCACTTCATTGATCCAATTTTATCGCATTAATTATAAATTCATATATTTCAACATGTTGATACTAATTTACTTAAAAAACTAGAGCACATAGTAGATACAGATGCAAATTAATGCATGCATTGTACATCCTCTAGTCCTCTTTTTTTAGTTGTCCACATACAAAATGATAGAAAATTTTTTAAAAGGAAAAAAAGAGGTGAAAGTTGAGTTTGAAAAATAAAAAATAAAAACAAGTGGAGGAAAATAATTTTAAACTTATCACAAGGGAATATGCAAATAAAAAATCATTCTTGAATGACTAGTGTTTCAATATAAATAAAATAGAAGTATTACACCTCATGTTCTACTCTCAATTTCTTCTCTCTTTCTTTCCTTTTCATCTGAAAAAACAATTTTTCGATCATGTCTTCCTCTTCATCTATCAAAATCGCGCAATTCACCGAGCTGAGTCAAGTTACGGAGCACGGATCTCCATAAGCTCGAAGGTACATATGATCGTACTGCAAATTGAGGCTCTCAAGGATGAGGTTGAGGTTTGATCTTTAAGACGTTTTGAAGTTGCAGTTAAACTTGTTAGGGGGCACGAAGGTAATTCACTTTTTCAATTACCATTGTTAATATGCAAAATATTGAGAAAGACTGTCTTTCCATAGGCATATGGAAAGACGGAGTTGAATTAGAATTATAGAGAGGTAAAAAGTTTTAGTTGCAATATTAAAACATTATAATGAAACTTGCACTAGTTATAACTTCATGACCCAATTGATGCAACCCGAAATTTTTATATTGATTTCTTCTAATTTTGAATTTAAACATTGGTCTTTCCATAAGATATGGAAAACCCGTATTTTAAGACACTGACACTTTAAATATACGTATGATTTACTTGTACACACATATCATGGTAGTTTTTAAAATTGGTTGAATTAAAATTACAATTCGTGGGTATGTTTTGAAGTAGCAATGAAACGCAGATTGTCGTACCAGACACAACTCATGCACGCATGATGAATTTTGTATGTGGTTAAATACCACAATAAACAGTATTGATGGTGTTAATTTCCACTAATGCATATATTAAAACTAATGTGGACTTTTGGTTAAGATTGCGTTTGCATAAATGTTTTATGAATAGGGGAATTCATTAAGAATCCAACTCATTTATATTAAATATAAATTTTTCTTCACAATAAAAACAATGCATTTAAAGTCCCAGATACTAAAATTAGGTACTCACGTATCATTAAATCCAAAATACATATGAATTTAAAAAATGACCAAAGTTTGAATGATATAAACCTTATTAAGTACGTATATATCTATTTATTATCTAACACATCATATTCAAAACTCATGTAGCACCATCAGCTATCAAAACAAATATATGTAACTTTAAATACACACACATATAATATGATGTAAAATTTTAAAATCTATATGAAATAATCACAAGATTATAGTTACTCTACCTAGTGACGAGGAGCTTAAAAGTCCCAATAGGACATGTAGGGGAAACATTAATTTTGGGGAAATCACATCTCTCGTAGTCTTATCTAAGGTGATAGTAGCAGAAACTAGGGAGACTAGTTAGGGTTACAAACCATATCGGTACTGGTAGGCCGGTTCCCACCACCAACGGCAATCCATGCAGCACCTCCGAGTGGTTGTAAATTAGAGCTTGCAGTTGCACGGGAAGCGGCACTTGGTTGTGCATGGGCGGAGTTATGCCTTTTGATAAGATATCAAAAATGTAATTTATTATATTTTTCTTAGTTTAGTATTTTTTGGAGCTTAACACTATACTCTTTTTCCCATTGGGTTTTTTAATGAGGTAGTGTGCTCATATTTAGAATTATTTTTAAATAATGTAATTTAGGAGTTTTGATTTGATTAGAATTAGATTTGGTAGGTTTAGATAAGATAGATTCATTTAAAAATTCATCCAATATTTTCTAAGTATGTGAGTCTCTATATGTGTTAGGAAAAGACCAAAGCAGCTTTGACCAAATTGTTTCACCTTTCTAAAACTTCAACCATAGCTTAAGGGAAAAAGTATGTACAGTAGTCCTAATATCCCTAATATCCAGGCCATTTTCAATTTTAGGGTATGCCATATTTTTCCAACTTCTCCATGTCTTATTCTGTCCAAACTCTGATTCCCCCCAGAAGAATTTGTTAAACCTGATCTGAATGTCATCTGTTACAGTCTTTGGTGGATTTAAGGTTGCCCAAATGTGTTAAGAGAATGAATTTAGGACATGTTTAGCTAGAGTTAATCTACCAGCCTGAGAAAGCCAAGAGTTAGTCCAATTACCTATTGCCTTATCTATTTTTTCCATTAAAGGCTGAAACAGACTGACTCTCATCCTGCCAGAGTACACTGGGCAACCTAAGTACTTGAAAGGAATATCTCCATGTTTCATCTGAAGTGAATCCTTAACTTTCCTAGTGAAGACTTGAGTTGCATTTTTGTTAACATAGAAATCACTTTTGTTAAAATTAACCTTCTGACCAGAAACCTTCTCAAAATTGACTAGAAATTTTTTGACTCTTTTAAGATTCTGTGGATTGCCTTTTAAGAATAGCACTGTATCATCAGTATAGCTTAAGTGAGTTATGTTAGGGCAGCCCCTTAGTATATTGAAAATTTTTAAATAACCTATCTAAAAGAGATGCTTCAAGGGTCTAGTGAAAGCTTCTGTTATGATGTTAAAAAGAAAGGGGCTTATGGGGTAACCGTGTTTAATCCCCCTTGTTGATTTAAAAAATCTACAAGGGGTTCCACTTATTAGAACAGAAAACCATGCAGATATGATAGAGTTTAGAACATTTCTCACAAAATTTCCATGGAATCCAAACCTGAGCATTATGGAGTTCAGAAAACCCCAAGAAACCCTATCAAAGGCTTTCATCATATCCAGTTTGATGATAACACTTTGCTTACCTATGTGTTTGTTTAAAAGCCTCACCATCTCCTGCATTAGTATCACATTATCTACTATATCTCTTCCCTTAAGGAAAGCAGATTGCTCTACTGATATAATCCTAGGCATGATGTTAATCATTCTCTCCATTAAAATTTTTGAGAAAATCTTGTTCAGAAAATTAGATAGGGAAATAGGCCTGAATTCCCCAAAGCTGCTTGGATTAATAACCTTTGGAATTAGTGCTATCCAGGTGCTGGATATGGATATGGGGATAGGGACTCCACTTATGAACTCATTTACAGCCTGTAGTAGGTCATCTTTGATTATCTCCCAGGCTTTAATGTAGAATGTTCCATTGAACCCATCAGCCCCAGCTGCAGCCCCCCATTTAAACCCTGGACTGCAAGTTTGACCTCAGTCATAGTGACCGGACTCAATAATTTCCTATTATCTTCTTCTGTAATCAAGGTTGGAATGTGATTAAGAAATTCATTGTACACAATACCAGAGCTAGAATGAGTATCATCAGTTAGCAGATTGTGGTAAAACTGGACAGCTTCGTTTTTTATCAATTCAGGTTCATCTATCCAAGCTCCATTACTACCTTTGATCTTAGTTATATTCATCCCATGCTTTTTCTGTCCACAGGAGTTATAGAAAAACTTAGTGTTATAATCTCCACATTGAAGTCATCTTATTCTAGATTTATGTTTCCAGTAACTCTCTTCTTCCCCTAAAGTCCTAATTAGTTTTGCCTTATTTAGATTTAGCTCAATTAGATCAGTTACAGTAGCTGAGCTCTGGTATTTAAGTTCACTCTGTTGAACCCCGTCTTCAACATTTTTAATGTTGTCAGCTAGGTTTCTAAAAGTCTCCCTATTCCATTCCTTTAGTTTTAATTTAAGCCTCTTAAGTTTAATGGAAAACCCTAACATCCCCACATCCCATTGTGGCTGAATCCAGTTTAATCTAACCATGTCTAAAAAGCCCTCCCTCCTAGTCCATATATCCTAAAACCTAAAAGGTTTTGGGTCCCTATAATCTCATTTTCTGATTTCAACCAACATTGGTGAGTGATCAGAGGTGGTTATGTTAAGTATGTGAACAGAGGTACCCGGATATTGGTCTAGCCAGTCATCACCTGCCAGACACCTATCCAACCTTTTCCACACAGGACTATGAATCCTGTTATCAGACCATGTGAATTTATTACCTACCACATTAATGTGTTTTAGGTTTTTTAAGCTAATAAAATCAGCAAAGTCTCTGATGTGATTTAAATTTGGTACACTTTGCCCCTTATATTCATCTATAGAAGCTATAGTGTTAAAGTCACCCATTATTACAGTAGCATTAGTATCCAGTTGCAATAGTTGATTCCACAAAACCTGTCTCTCTACTCTGGAATGCAATGCATAAATGAAGACAGCCTCCAATACAAAATGGGAAGTATCACAGCAAATTTGAACAGAAATGAATTGCTCATGAGTTTCTTTAAATGTCACCTTGTAATCATCTTTCCATAACAACCAGATTTTAGAGTTCATAGAAGACATTGTGTGATCAAAACTAATCCTGCTCTTGACTAGTTCAAGATTTTCTATCTTTTGTTTTGGCTCAATTATGCACAGCAGGTTTACCTTGTACATCTTAATTAACCTTTTTAGCCTCCTAAAAGATGTGTTTAAACCTCTAACGTTCCACACCAACATATTATTATTTTTTTGTATCAACCATGAGAAACTGAGGTAGAGCTTTTTGAGTTAGACCTTAGAGTCATTCTATTAAGCTAAGTAAAAAATTGAACTTTTTCCTTTTTTCAGGCTGTAAAATGCCATGAGCTACTGTTGACTGATTATCATCCTCATGTTCTGGTGAGAGAGAGTTACCTGGTGAAATAGTCCCTTCAGATTTATTACTGTCAATATCCTGGTCGTCTTTATTAGAAGAGTGGGAGTGTCTTTGGTCAATTTCCTGATTGTATGCAGAGGATTCCACATCTGAGTCTCCATCCAAAATGCTGAACTTGTTCTTCATCATTCTATCAATACTAAACAAATGATCAAGTTGTAACTGGTTTTCAGTTACTTACTTACTTGCTGCCTTTTCAATGTTAATATCATCTGAAGAAAACTTAAGATTTGATTTGAATTCCATTTTGTCAAACATAGAGCCAGAATCCTTATCAATCTGATTACCAGAACTAATGTATATAGGATTAGGATCATTTTGAGCATCAATATTCTCTGAAGACCTAGATTTGTTTCGTACAACCCTCCAAATTCCAATCATATTTTTAGCTTTTTCATTTACCCCCTTATGAGATGCAACAGGAGAACATTCATAAGTATTGACTCGGCCTTTATCCAAATTATGAGATTCATCCAGATCCTTATACTGATTTCCAGTGTTTTTAGAACCATCTGTTTCAGAGTTATGTCCACCACCTTTAGCACCATCCTTAGGCATCTTAGGCCAGTTCATCTTATTACATCCAACTCTAAAATTTGACTCATGATGTCCTAACCTTTTACATTTAGAGCAATAGTTAGGCACTTCATCATACTCAACAGTGTATTTTGCATTATGTTCTAGAGAACCTAGTCTAATGGTACCTAGTAGTAGAGCTTGAACATCCACTTCCACACAGATTTTGATTGCTGAAGGTCGGGTTAGAGCCTCTGTCGCTGTATCCATTTTAATGTATGTGCCAAGGAGGTTTCCAATCGCTTGAACAGATGCATAGTTGTAGTAGTACAGTGGTGCACCCCTTATGGTCAACCAAACCGGCACCACCGACGACTCAAAATCCGGTGAAAAATCCGATGTTCATTTCAGGACCTTCATTGTTGCCCCATTAAAAGCCCACTGCGATTTAATCCAGCATCTCTGATAGTCTGTGACATCTTGAAATCTGATGAGGATGTGTTGGTGATCAATATCTCCCAATTGATATCGCCCCGTAAAAACGATGGTCTTGAATCCGGCCTTGATAATCTCCATTCGCGGTTTGACCCTCTGGAACTTCCCAATGAGTGCATTTGCATAGTGTAAGGCTAGCTTTTGAATATCTAATTGAGAATAGAGGCACGCTAGCTCTCCTTTGAATTGTGTGGTTGGCTTTATTTCCAGATTTGATGGTAGATCTTTAGATATTGGAGGGCTTCTGCTAGAAAGAGCCTCGAGAAATGTTCTAGGAGGAATTGAGTGTTTCGGTGGTGGGGGCCTAGCCTTTCCGGTGTAGCCATGGTGGTGTTGCTTCGGTTGTTACCATTAAGGTGTCAAAAATTCATGAATTCAGAGAGAGAATATCAACTTAAAGAGATATGTATTTTGTGTCTCACCGAATAGATGACATTGGTAAGTATAGTTCTTAATACAAAAAAATATGTTATTTAAATAATATATTACTAATTGATTATGTTAATGGCTGATTAAATTTTTATTGTAACAGAAAATAAGGGAGAAGGAAAGTGCCCAGTCGAAGGAAAAGAAGTACACCCACCATACAAGTCTAAAAGACAACCAGATAACGAGGGAAAAACTAATTGAGCAGCTGAAAGAGAAGGAGAGAAAGAAGCTCAGTGATCTGGGCTAAAATGAAGAGGAGATCGAGAAGGAGCTCATTTCCTAGAAATTCAAGCCAGATGGATCGCTTGTCTACCTTGAGTCAAACAAGGGGAAACATAAAGATTACAAAACCCCGGAAGTTAGTTCCATAGCTGCAGAAATTGTACGTATATAATTCATATAAACACGTTTAATACTATAAACATTTTCTAAACACTAACACAATAATATGCAAAATCGTTAACGATGAACGAGGAAGCCAAGAAGGGAACCCTGGAGTTACAACTCAGTGAGGACATTTTGATCAGAGCCATAAAGCAGTTGGTGGTAAAGGCTATGGTCGCTTACCTGGACAAGTTGGTGAAGGGGATCGCTGTAGCAGGCATAGTTAATATTTCGGAAGGCCTAGACAACCCAAAGAGCTTCATTGAGAAGGCCTTGGTTAGTGTATCCACCGGTCTTAGCGGCTCAGGCCAAGATCCCTGCGATGAAGAAGATGATGGGGAGGTTTATATGCATTTCAATTCCTAATTTTTTAAATATAAATTATCTTTGTAGGATGGTGAGTTGGTTACCATGTTCATCAAGAACATTGAGGGAGAAAAGGTAAGGGTCACAAAAGTATTCCTCCAAAAATCAAGGTGCACGGATAAGGTACCAGGTAGAGTAGCTCACGTTCGAGTTTGCGAGCTAATCTACTATTTGAAAGCTAGATTGTCGTATGCCATGCATGCTTTCAATGATGTGGGAGAGACATTGGGGAGTGTTGTAGATTGGCCTATGTATTTGGTCATACATGGAGATGATTCCCAGCCCAACGACGTGGAAGGAAATGTGGCTTAGGACAACGATTGTTATTGCCTTAATATCAGCGGCGATGAGGTAATAAGTGCAACAAATTAAAATAGCTATTATGATTTATTTGTTACTTAAGATTCTTTTACGTTAATTTTATTTTCTCACATTGATGGAGATCAAGGGACGACGACCACCATAAATGAAGACATTCCACGTCTAGATCAAACATTCAAGGGTTATGTTCGTGATCCTCTAAGCAACATGAT
>JAULKM010108096.1:0-23737 GCA_032355605.1 Rubia tinctorum | reverse complement strand
ATAAATGAAGTAAACATCAACATATATGGCACAATAAATGTTTCACAACAAATGCTCATGAAAGAGTAAAATAGAGTCTCACTACATGGGTTTGGAAGTTTCAATCAATTGCTCCCAAGAAGAAAACTAGCCTAGAATATAAAAACCCATAATAAATATACAATAATTCATGGATGAAATGAAAAAAAACTAAGAAAATATGAAGAAAAACTATGGTTTTGAGGCCCCAAGTCGGGCTTAGACAAATGGGGAAGAAGGGGGGTTATTTATAGCCTAATTTGGTAAAGAAAAGTCAAAAAGTGTAGCAAAGGTGCGTGGGGTGCGCGCGGGCTAAAGTGCCCAAAGCCCCCCAATGCTTGGGCATGCGAAATGGTGCTAAGAGGTGTTTCCCCCTTGAGTTTGGGTTCGCAGGCGAGCGCCTAAGTGAGAGGGCCGCGAGCCTATCGGCCCCTTTTTTCTTCAACTTCTTTGGTTTGCTACAGGTGAACCGCTAATCCAATTTGGGAGTTCTTATAGTTGATTTTATAGTGATCGAAAAGAAAAATCCAATGGTACCACCCTTGGAGGCTAATTCTTCTCAGATAATTCTTAGAACTTGGTCCAAACTTCCGGGTCACAAGTCATCCTCTTTTTTGTCTTCCTTCTTCGGCCCTTCTATCTTCTACCACGTTTTGACTCGTGGCCTTCAATCTTCTACCATCCTTGAAAATGGCCTTCACTAAAAAACTCTAAATTTCTTACGATAAATCTATAAATTAATCTCACAAAAAGGAATATAGATGTCCGTGAGGACAAAAAATCTATTAGAATAAGAATAGGGTACGAAATGAAGGATGTAGATATGAAAATCACCCTAAATGAAGGATGTAGATATGAAAACCGAAAATGGTTATCTAAACCACTTATGATGTAAACCTACCTTAATCTAAAAATCTTCCAACAAGAAGATAACAAAAGAGATGTTAAATGCTTTGGAAAATACATGCATTTGACGTCTCATCAGAAAAACCCCAAATGCTTGTTTTACCAACATTGATTATTCCTAACAGGTGGTCGGATTGATGACCAAATCACGGTTGTGTATAGTTGATTATTATATTTCTAACATCTCTGTTGACGACCCTGGTACTTTCCACTATCTACCATCCTTGGTAGTATAATAGTAGGAATGGGAGCAACATATAAATTTCACCTTTGACCCTTAATACTTGAGCCTCCTCTCGATTATTAGTTGGTGGATTTCCCGTGGTTTGTTGATTAATTTAGCAATGCCGGGAGGGGCGGGTCATTAACATATAAATATTATCTTTGAACTTTCAAGTGCTCTGTGGATTAGTTTGATTTCCTGTGAAAATGTCTATTTACTAGCGACCCGCAGAGTGCGGATCAAATTTTCGCACCCCTTCCGGGGATGCTAGTTTAAATATTTAATTGTTAACTTGCATTACTAGTTGGTAGAGTAGTTAGTGTTTTTCTTGTTTTTATGTTCTTGTATTTATGGATAGGTATTGCTTGAATTTTTGGTGTGAATCGAGAACTCTTGCACCACGATTCCAAAAAAAAATTATGTTATCCTTATTTTTGCCTTATTGGGAAAATAAAAAAATGTGGGGAGAATGTGCTCAATGAGCGAGTTTTTGTAGGGTATGTCATTACGATCATCTTATAGAATCTTGTTCTTGGTTGAGCGAATATAGAAGAGAAATGGAAATTGCTATTTCACAAGGCTAATAAGAGCGAGAATGGTACCCATATTATTACTCCCATAATTCGGTGTTAAATTACACCCCTAATTTGTGGTATGAGGGTGAACTATGGAACCAATGCTTGGATATAATTTCCAGATCCACATATGAGGAAATACTTGGGGCTTTGGCTAATTTTGGTAAGACTAGTGAGTCACTGCAATCCCAAGTATTTGGTTGCATTAAAGATTTGGGAATTCAACTCTCCTCGAGGGTTGAGAGAGTTAGAGGGAAAGTAAGTGAGTTGATAGGGAAGGTGAGCCAACTAGCGGGAATAAAATGGAGGAGAAAGCTCTACCACGCCTTTCTATGGATGAGTTGAATATAACAAAGAGTCTTTCGAGATCCTCGGACACTGTGAGGTTAGTATTTCTACTTGATACTATTAATCTTATGCCTAAATATGATTTTTTTGAAAGAACTATATGCTTTGAGACATGAATTTAGGTATAGATAAGTGGATCAAACTAGTGGTTATCCCCCTTCTCTTGTGCAAAATGACCCCCCCCCCCTAAGTGCAATAACCCTGACATGTTCACAATCCCATGCATGATTCAAGGGACTTTGATCAAGGATGCTATGGGAGATTTAGGAGTGTCCATTAATGTTATCCCTTACTCTCTTTATAGATTAATAAATTTAGGGAAATGTATCCCACCGAGGTGGTGATCCAATTGTCTAATCATTCCACCACATACCCGAGAGGTATCATGTAGGATGTGATGGTCAATATGAGTGGATTGATATTTCCGACTGATTTCTATGTCCTAGATATGGAAAATGAAAAGGATAACACCCCTATATTGTTAGGGAGGCTTTTCTTTAAAACTTCAAAGGCTAAAATGGATGTGCATACCGGAAATTTAAGCTTAGAGTGGGATAAAAAAATATGAAGTTTAACATATATGAGAGCATAAATTGTCTTGTTGATGAATCTACTTCATTTGTGATTGATGTTCTTGATGATACCATGCAAGAAACTTTTGAGGTTGCCATGAATGTAGCTCTAGAGATCCTACTAATGATGCATGCTTTAGTTCTCTAAATTCTAGCTTAGTGGAGAGTGTGTGGGAGGTTGATTCCCGAATTGAGACTCACATAGAGGCCCTACCCAAGAACCTAGAAGAATTAGTGATGCCCGAGACTAAGACTTCAATAGAAGGACCACGGGTAATTTAATTTAAGCCTTTACTAAAAAACTTGAGTATGCTTTCTTAGGTGAGGGAGAGACGCCACCGGTGATTTTTCCAGTAGGCTCAGTAGTGACCAAGAGGGTAGGCTCATTGAGATGCTTAGGAAATTTAAGGGAGCCATAGGTTAAGCCTTAGCTGACATTGAACGAATTAGTCCCTCAACTTGTATGCACAATATATTATTAGAGGAGGGTCCATAACCCGTACCCAACCTCAAAGGTGATTAAACCCGCCAATGATGGAAGTAGTTAAAGTCCTTAAAATTCTTAAGGCTGGGATGATCTACCCTATCTCTGGTAGTACTTGGGCGAGTCCCACCCAAGTGGTTCCTAAAGAGATCGGGGTGACTGTGGTAGAGAACAAGGATGGGGATTTGGTATCCATCCGTATTCAAAACAAGTGGCGAGTGTGTATTGATTATCACTGCCTAAACACGGTAACTCGCAATGACCATTTTCCCTTACCCTTTATTGAATATATTCTTGAGAGGTTATCCAGTGATGCTTATTATTTCTTCCTCGATGGCTATTCGGAATAATTCCAAATAGTCTTCAACCCTGAGGACCGAGAAAACTACCTTCACATGCCCTTTTGGCACTTTTGCTATAGGCACATGCCTTTTGGTCTTTGCAATGCTTCGGTACTTTCCAGAGATGTATGGAAGTCTTCATACATTGAGCATTTCATTGAGGTCTTTGTTGAGCATTTCGTTGGTCTTTAGCATATTCTCATGATTCATTGAGCATTTCGTTGAAGTCTTCATGGATGATTTCACTATTCATGGAGACTCATTCGACTCTTTCTTACATCATCTAACACTTGTGCTATAAAGGTGTATTGACCCAAACCTCATATTAAACTTTGAGAAATACCACTTTATGATGGAGAAGGTCATTGTTCTAGGACATGTAGTGTCGGCCCAAGGTCTAGAAGTGGATAAGGCTAAAGTAGACACAATCAAATCCTTACCCCACCCCACTAATGTTAAGGATATTAGGCATTCTTAGGGCACAATGGGTTCTACCGGTATTTCATTAAAGATTTGTCTAAGATTTCCTCTCCCTTGTGCAAATTGTTGCAAAAGGATGTTGATTTCATTGTTAATGATGAGGGTAGGAAAGCCTTTAATATCTTGAAAAAGATTCTTGTGACCGCCCCTATCATCCAACCCCCAAATTGGCCCATCCCCTTTGAAATAATGTGTGATGCGAGTGACTATGCTATATGGGGCGTTATTAGGCCAAAGGGTAGGGAAGGTGCCACATGTCATATACTACACATTAGTAACTCTTAATGATGCACAATACAACTACTCCATTATAGATAAAGAGTTATTGGTCGTAGTATTTTTCCTTGAGAAATTCAGGCAATATTTGCTAGGTACTAAGGTTATCGTGTACACTGATCATGCGGCACTTCGCCACTTGATGATAAAGAAAGAAGCAAAACCTAGACTCATTAGGTGGATACTTATTTTGATTGAATTCAACCTTAAAATGAGAGATAAGAAGGGAAGTGAAAAAGTGGTGGCCGGCCATCTAAGTATATTGATAACCCTTGAGAGCCTAGATCCCACCAAGGAGAAACCTCAGTTGGAACCCACCCAGAAAGAATTTCCCGACGAACAATTGTTTGGTGATGCCTAGCCAACCTTGGTTTGCCGATATAGTGAACTATCTAGCCGCAGGAGAGTTCCCTCCTTCTTATGATCGGGAAAAAATTGATAAGTCAGCAAATGTAGCAAAAGAGTATTTTTGGGATGATCCTTACTTATTGAAGTGTTGCACCGATCAAGAGATTATGAGGTGTATCCCCAAAGATGAGGTAGAATTCATCCTTACACTTTTCCATTCTCCCGATGGCGATGAGAATATTGGGTATAAAAGAGCAATCAAGAAACTATTAGATTGTGGACTTTATTGGCCTAACATGTGGAAACATACCTAAGACTTTATCCAATCTTGTGATCGTTGCCAATGAATGGGTGACATCTCATTCAAGAATGAGATGCCCCAGGTTTCCTCTATGCCAATTGAGGTTTTTGATGTATGGGGAATAGATTTCATGGGGCCCATTCCGGACTCTCGTGGGCACAACTATATTCTAGTGGCGGTGGAATACATGTCCAAATGGGTTGAGGCCAAGGCAACAAGGAATAATGATGCTGCAACAGTAATGAGTTTCCTCAAGTCAAACATCTTCTCTTGGTTCGACATTCCCTGAACCATGATTAGCGATACAGGAACCCATTTTTGCAACAAGGTTATGGAATCCTTGCTTAAGAAATACGGAGTGACCCATAGGATATACACCGCGTACCACTCACAAACAAATGGTCAAGCAGAGATATCCAATCGGGAAATAAAGGTCATCCTTAAAAAGATGGCAAACCTATTTAGGAAGGATTGGAGTTCCCGGTTGGATGATGTGTTTTGGGCTTACTGGACCGCACACAAAACCCCCACAGACATGTTCATGCATGGATTTGATGCATGGGATTTCACCCTATTAATGGGCAAAGGGTGAAATCCCATTTTGAGTGGGGAAATTTGGGAGTGGGCAAAGAGGGCAATCCCTTCCTTGGTGATCAAATCCATGCATGAACAATTCTAAGACAAATAAGTTGTGAGGACAACAATAAATAAATGGTGATTTGATATGTTTTAAAAACTTGTTTTGATAGTGATTTTGAAAGTGTTGAGATATTGGTGGTGTTTTAGGGATTTTTAGTCATCTGATTTTCTGGTCGGAGCAGTATTCCGCTTGGTTTCGTGTTTTTAAATGCAGGAACATTGCGACAAAATTTGAGGGAACAAGTGTATGGCACGGGTCATGCCAAACCCCGTGCTGCAAGCTAGCCCGAGGCATCCAAACAGTATGAGCTATGCCACAAGAATGGAGTCAGGCATTTACTAGACGACATTGAGGACTTGTGGTATTTCCAACCTTTTTCTTGCCTTGGTCACATGCATTGGGGACAATGCATGAACTAAGTGTGGGGGAGGGGTTGGAACACCTTCACATGATGGCATCTCTTTTGCCTTTATCTATTTTTGGTTTGATTTGGATGTTGACCATGACTGCTATTTTCCCTTTTTTTTCCTCATTTGATTTGGAAAACTTGTGTTGTTTTGCTCTTTTTGAAAACTTTGTTTTTATAGGTGTGAGGGCACCTTTTGTAGTTGTTTGGGATGTTGGAACACTTTGGTGGTTGCTTATCTTTATCTAGTATGAAGCCCACATTTGGGGCATTTTGTTCTATACAAAATTTTCTTTTTCGAAAAAATAGAAAAAATGGAAAAAATATATACCCGGCTAAGTCAAAAACCCAAAAGGGTGATTTAGGAAACAATGAGAAAGACCCGGATAGGTTGAAAAACCTATGCAAAAGTGATAGGCCTTGGTGTGGAAAAAGGTGAGAAGTGATGAAACATTTGTGGAAAGCTAGGATGAAAACCCGAAAGGGCTCCTAGGCAAAATGATAGAAATGGAAAAATCCTATGGTCCTTTTTATTATCATTTGGAAATATTTTTGGAAGAGTAAGTTAGCTTCACACTCATCTTTGTGAACTTCACCTTTTGTTGGTATGATTGGTTGGATAGATTGTCTTAGCTTCTTTGGGGATTGTGAAATTCTTACTTCATTGGGGGAATTTGGGTAGTTTAGGAATAAATGTTGAATGTGTTGGGGAACTATTGGCATTCTATGTTCCGCTTAGATTTTCATTTATTCTTGTTTACTTGGGGGTGAGTAAATGTTTACGTGTGGGGGGATTGATCTGCACCTAAAAACTCGTGTTAACCAATTCATTTAGCACATTTGTTAGTATGTTTTGGATGGTTGATTTCTAGGTTTAGTTGGGTTTGCATCACAAGGGATTTAGATATCCTTTGTTGGATTTTTTTGTCTAAATTCTCAGTTTTTAATATTTATTTAGACCTAATGGATGCCATGTCCTTACGAATATCTAGATCCTATTTTTTTAGCTTTATTGTAGATGGTACATAAGCACTTTGAGTAGAAGGCCATTCGAAAGGATGTTAGTAGAACGAAGGCCATGCGTTTAATCGTGGTAGAAGGAAATGCACTAAGAAGAAGAGATTTGAAGCCCGAAGAAGTAAGAAGACTGGCATAGTTATGTTGTATTATCCGTACGAGCCAAATTGGTGGTGCTTAAGTGATTGCACGGCCCATGCAGGTCAACCAGCTCGTGTAGCTAAGTATGGAGCACGGGTCGTGCTATATTTCATGACCCATACCCCTAGAAGTTCGTGATCCGAAGACCAGCCCACGTCCCATGAATAAATGTACGGTTGCACCATCCGTTAGCCAAGAAATTAATTCCCAGCCAGCGGCCCACGAAGCATTGCATGGGTCGTACCGTTCAGGTGCTCAGAAGATGTTTCCAGCCGGTGGCACTTGAGGAAATGCACGGCCGCGTTGTTCAGTTGCACGACCCGTGCAGGTGGCATGTTAGGGTTTACTTACCTTTTGGGCCTCTTTTAAAGCCATTTTCTTATCTACTATATACAGGGACATATGCCTACTAGGGTTTAAGTTTGGATAGTATAGTTTTTTATTCTCTCAGTCTTTCAAAGAGTAGTAGAGAGAGAAAAAGAATAACCCTTCTCTCTTAGTTTAATCTTCCAAGTTTTCCCAAGGGCATTGAAATTAATGGAAATATTAGGTTCAATTCTTAGGGAATAGTTATTTTGCTTGGGGATTTAAATTTGTATTCATGATTTGGTAGATATTTTTTGAGGTTCTAAATCACCCCATCCTTTTATGTTTATGAATATCATATTGACTTGTTCTTTGCATTATTTCTAAATACATGTTCTATATTCTTAGATTGGCATGCATCATAGTTTATGTTTCATATAATGGCGCTAGGCTTTATTTGTCCCCTTGAGAGTGTCCACTAGGGTAATATGGGGATATGTGAGTCCTCGGGTGCATGGGTGTATGCGTGTACACCATGAGTACCATTCCAATAACCGTACGCTAGCCTGACTGGAAAATGGTAGCCCAATAGGTTAGGACATGATAGTTTTTAGCAACTAGGGTTGTGTTAGAGCGACTATCCTAATTTCAACCCTAGAGTCATCATGTGACGTCAATACCTTTGCCTTTATAGGCCAAGGGAGAAGCTGTCATAGTGGAGGCCCAAGATGTAATTCTTTAAGGGAAAGAGGAGTGCATAACAGCCGGTCCACTTGACGCACATTCTAAATTATAGAGGTGGTGTCGATAGAATAAGATGTGGGCACCTTTGTGTACAGACAAAGGGAAGTGTTGAATATCGACCACTGTGTGACGTGTACATTAGGATAGGTTTATATGTCTTGTATTTGATAGAATATAGGATCATAGTATTCTACTGATCATGTAACACAAATATTCCCAAGTGTTATCCTAATATAGTTTATTCTATTTCTCTTGCATGCATTGTAGTTGATGGATAAAACCCTCCCCCAAAAAAACCTTGTTTACAACATTGACTATTCCTGACACGCAATTGGATTAACGACCCAATTACGAGTTCTACGTAGTTAACTTATAAATTCCTACCATCTCTGTGGACGACCGTGGACTTGCTAATATCTACCCTTTTGGTAGTTTAGTAGTAAGTACGGGAGCAACCTATAAATATTATCTTTGATCTTCCAATCGCTCATCAGATTAGTTTGATCTTCAGTGAAAAGTTCAATTTACTAGTGACCTCGCAGAGTGCAGATCACTATCACGTCTTCTGCTTGCAGACAATAAACTAATTCTTAGAGAGGCAACAAACCAAGAGGAGATGGTGTTCAATGTTATTTTGCAGTTATGTTGGAGGCTTCAGGATAAAAGATCAATCCAAACAAGTCTTCAATCATGTTTAGCCCAAACATTGGGGATCAGACAAAATCTAGCATTCCGGTTACACTCTAAATGACGGAAGCAGTCACCCATGACAAGTACTTGAGACTTCCCATAGTTTTTGGGCATTCAAAGGTAAGTTCACTTGAGGGAATTATGGACATAATGTAGACAAAGATAAATAGTTGGGAACAAAAACCTTTATTCAAAGGTGGAAAAGAGATCCTTATAATGCCTGTCCGATAGGCTATACCCACTTATACCATGTCATGCTTTATATTACCTGATACACTCATTGATGCCATATATATCGATATTGGCGGGGAAGCAAAAATCAAAAGAAAAATATTCACTGGGCCACAAGAACACAATTGTGTTTTCCTAAGAATATGGGGGGATTAGGCTTTAAAGAGCTGAAGACTTTTAACATCATGCTGTTAGGAAAACAAGCATGGCATTTTCTTGTCAACTCAAACTCCACAATTTCCAAGCTTCTAAAGGCCAAGTAATTTCCATCAGATACCTTTTTATAAGTAAAATTACGGTGGGACCCATTGTATGCTTGGAGATCCATTTTGACAGGAAGAAATATATTGTTCAAAGGAATTCGAATACGGATTAGGTCATGGGAAAACATAAGCATAAAATAAGGTCTATGGCTCCTAAGATTAGGAAACCAAAGTCCACATCATTGGTGGATAATTTCCCAGCAGAACTAAAAGTTTAGTATCTTATGTTCGTTAATTGTACTACGTGGAATGAAGAAGTTATTAGGAATAATTTCAATTAGTAGGAGTATACTATCATTCTATCTTTACCAAGGAACGTCAACTCTCAGGCTCAGGACCAATGGATATGGCACCCTATAGTTGACAGTAAATACACTGTCAAGTTCGGTTACAATTAACAAATTAAGTCATCAACTCTTGCTATTTCAAGAAACATGGCGTCAAGCAGCTCATGACCCTCTCCATATTGGAATAAGATCTGGACTTCAATTTGTTGAGACTATGCAAGAATCATTTTCCGTCAGCAATCAATCTGCTTCAAAAGCACATGACAGCAAAACCTTGTTGTTTAAGTTTCTCTATGGAAGATATCTCCATTGAGCACCTATTTTTCCACTTCCCTGTAGCGCACCAAGTATGGTTTGCAACAGAATTGCACGAGAAGAGCTTCCATTTCCAACAACAAAGCATAAGATTATGGGTCCAAGACTTGATACAAGAACTGAAGCACGAGATATGGCAATTGTTGCGATATTTATACCACAACTATGGCATCATAGAAAAAACCTTCTTCATGGGGAAACTTATGTCCTTCGACCTCAACACTGTGTCCGCTATGCTACAAAGTTGCTATTCGACTTGGAAAAAACATCTAGTGGGGCGAAGACAAATCAAGACATTAGGAATCAAAGAACTCAACCACTAGCAGATGGAAATACCTTTCACTTTGATGCAACTATATCCTCAAATAGAACATGTCTTGGATTGTACATATGTACTTTAACCGAAAATTGGTTATATGGAGAATCACAACACATTGCAATAGTGCATACAGTAAAACATGCAGAAGATATATCTGTAAGAGCAGGCATGCTTATAACCTTACAGAACGGTATTCAAGTTGACCGCATTCAAGGTGATGCACAGGATGTTATACAAGTAATCAAGAACCATACAGAAGATTTATCGAACTTCATCCTCATCCTTGATGACATAGTTAACCTAGCTGCAAGTCATAGATACCCAGAACCATTCGGGGTTAGACAACAGGAAAACACCGTAGTGCACTCTTTAGCTCAACATACTAAAAACTCTGTAGACTCTATCTCTAAATGAGAGCACATCCCAAACTTTGTACAATAATTTTTCAATGAATGAAAGCTAAGAATTTTGCCTAAAAAAAGAAGCTCCGAAGCTGGTTATGTATCTCTGCATTCCTAGGTTCATTTGGATTTGGTTTTATCCTTTGTAAGCATTGAGAAAGGTCATGGCTTCATATCTTGAGATAGCTTCAACCAGTTGAGCAATTTTGGGTAAGGGGTAGCAAGTCTTAGGGCAATATCTGTTGAGATCTATGTATTCAATGCATATTTTCCATGTTGCATCCGATTTCCACACCATGATAGGGTTTTCAAGCTAGATTGGGTTTACGGCTTCTCTGAGTATGCCTGCTTGTATTCGTGTTTTGACCTCGTCTTTAATGGCCTTCTGTTTTTCATGTGCGAAGATTGTATCCTTCTATCGTACCAGCTTGACTGATGGGTCTATATTAAGCTGATGTGTAGTGATTCCGGAATAATGCCTCCCACATCTTGTATTGACCAGTCACACTAGGTTATTTATTTACTTGGTGTTTTTATTATATTTTCCTTGACAGTTTCCTGCTGCCTCTTCCATATCTTGACTTCTTTGAAGGTATAATATCCATCTAATTGGACTAACTTTATGTATTTTCTTAGTTCAACCCCCCAGTATAGATTATCACTGGTTCTCCTTTTTTTTAAAAGTGCACCCTCGGTCATGGTTCACCTAGCTTGGTGGGTTTCATCGTAATAGTCATACTGTTATGTAACCTACCAATTTATTCTGATTATTGCTCTGCCCCTTGGTGTGGGAACTTTCATGACAAAGTGGTAAGGGAACCAGGTGGCTATGGCAATTTTCACCCATCATTTTTTATGATCGTGTTGAATGGGCTTGGGGCATCTATCACCATAAATTTGCAAAAGATTGTACACTCTCTGTCATTCTGATCTATGGTAACAGGGATCCCTATGTTTCCAAGTGGCCATTCCTCTTTTCTTTGAATCCAACTATGGAAGGTGTTACCTTTTTTAGGTTCGCTCTCTTAAATTCAATATTGTCGAAGCAGTCGACAAACAGTATTTCTATCGCGCTTCTATCACCAAAAAATACCCGTGTACCTTGGAGTTCCCAATCTTAGTTGTTATACCCAAAGGGTCTTTCTGCAACGATGCATTCAGGACCGTGTCCTCCTTGATTAATGTGATCACCTCATTTTCTAGCGTTCTCTTCTCCATAGGCTCTTGTTGGGGTATAGACCTTGCTTGTGCCTTCCATGAATTGTGGGACATGGTTTATGTGGATCCGTGAATAACTAATACCACTCTTTCTAAGATGTTGTAATCTATGATTTCCCCATGCTCCATCGCTATAGTCATCTTCTATTTCAATTTGGTCTGATTCTGGGATGTGGGCGTGTTCCTCTTAGAGGTGTATGATTATGGTTTTCCCAATTGGTGGTACTTCTTCTTGTATTGTGTGAGCTACCCTTGGTGCAAAAGGTTCTCAGTTTGCCTCCTAATATTGTAGAAACTATTTGTGTCATGGTTGTGATCTTTGTTAAAGTCACACTAGTAATCTTTAGATCTTTTGTCTGCTGGGGCTCTCATGGGACTAGGGTCTCTAAACAACTCTTTGTGGTTTTGCCAAAATTCTTGCCTTAATTTGGTTGGGGATGTAGGCCAATTGTCTGTGGTTGCATCTCTTCTTCTTGTGAGTGGAGTGCCTCTCCCTTTTATTATTGCCTCCATTCCTTGGGATTTTTCTTCGAATATTTTTTCCTCTCTTGTTTTTGAGCTTTTTGTTGTTTGCCTCTTCCTTGTGGATAAATTTTTCCACATCTTTTTGTATATCTCTTAGGTTGTCTGGCATGTCCGATGTGAGTTTTTTTGTGTAGAATTCTCCTGATCTCATATCGTTCATGAATGATCCCAGTGGCATCTAATGTGTGAGGTCTTTGACTTCCAGGCTCTCTGTCACAAATAGATCGTGCTATTATGCGATGGTTTCTCTGATTTGTTGCGAAATGTTCATTAGGTCTGCGAAGGTCTCTGTGAACTTCTTTTTTTGGTAAAACCTTTAATATGAATTGGTCTGCGGATTGATCCCAGTCATGTATACTTTGCCTTAGCAGGCTATCATAACAGATTATCGCAGTTCCTGTAAGGAAGATGGGAAACTCCTTGCATACCAGCTAAATGGTTGCATTGGAGAATTTCGTTCTTGTCCTGTAAGAGCGCATGAATTCCCTAGAGTTGGTAGTTTCATCATAAACCTTAATTTGAGTTGGTAACTTGAACCCTTTTGGCTTAACAAATTTTTGTAGTTCTCTACTAGCTGAGAATGATCTATTTCTTATTCCACTCTATAGACTTTGAAATCTTGTCGGCTCTCTTTGATAACTTTCTTTGCTAGCCTTCGTTTTTCCTCTTACACAAGTCTAACTTTTGGCTCTCTATGGGTGATGACAAATTGCCATTATAGTTGTTCTTGGTTTTCCTAAAAGAAAGTTACAAAGGCTTGTTTCTCCTTTTCACCTAGTAAGGGAGAATGTACCTCCTGATTATCTCCAGACTCTTGGCTTCCTCTGTCCTGACAGAAGATTATTTTTGGACTGCTGTTTCAGGTGGTAATTGTCTTATCACACTTTTATGACGGCTTCTGGTTTCCAACAGGATTCAGGAAGAACAATATTGACCCAATAAATCTGGTCCACATATACGGTGTATGGACTTCCAGAACTATTGCAGTAACTCCTGGTGGCATAATCCTTTGATTGTTTCTTCTGCAAGAGAATCCCGGATTGGATCTGGGATGATGCTCCGATGCTTAAGTTAGTATTTTTGCAATAGTATGAGTCGATATGCTTATTCTTGCTTACCTTGGGTGTTTTATATTTCCTCTACTTATAGGTATGTTTCCCTATATTCATAGTAGTTCTTTCCCACGTAGGGCATGTTCGCAAGTACCCCCTTGGCAGCTGTAATGGGCCACAATCTCTAGGTGGTGGCTATCAGGGTCCGCATGTTTCATTATTGTCTATTTTATTAGTACCGCGAGATGATTCCCTTGATTCGATGTTGTAGTCACCTCACTTGTTCACATTACCAGCATTCTTATCTTTCCTATACCTAATAGCTAAAAGAAGAACACCCTTAACTTGGATGTCGCAACTTTCTCCCGGGGGACCACCCTCGAGATATCTTTTGTAGGAACTTGAAAAAGTTTGGTTTGGAGTGTTGATTTCGGGAAATATGTTGTTCCAGAAGGATCTGGCGCATCTGTGGCGCCATCTGTGAGGACATTTTTTCCTTTCTGGATCTCTATAGCCGAATCCCTACCCATACTCACAACCCAACTGGAAAGCATACTAAAACTAGCCCGCTGGATGAGGCTAATAAAAAACAAAGTAGTGTAGAAAGCCAAGTAAGGGAATTCGCAGGCAGCACCACCACCACAATCTTAAACAACCTCCGTGAACCTTCGATAAAGGTGCACTCCCACATGACAATCAGCTTGCATGTGTATATAGTGATACATATCTTAAATATTTATGGTATATCCACCCCATATTTTTAGAGGATGTAGTCATAAGGATCTGTTATCCATGGAACTAGGCACGCCAAAACATAAACATAAACATTAACGAAGATATATTCAGCACAGTCATGCACATATCATCCACTCATGCTAAGCGGGAACTGTGATGCTAGAGATGCAATGCTAGCGAACCGATGCTAGCAATGAAAAATGCAACATACCATAACAATCCAGTTGCGAGACCAGTAAAAAATCTCTTTTTTTCATCAATCTCAAATCCATACAAAAACTAAGGATTACAACAAAATAATTTCCCTTCTAACCTATAAATTTTTAAATAATTATTACATCACATCAAATAGCGAACCTATTACATAGGTAAATAGTTAACTAAGTCTCTAGCTGTAAGCTAGTCTGCCTATTAAGGCAGTACAGTGATGTTGTTGGAGAATGACAATCAAGTTCTCACACTGTACCTCCTCTTTTTCCCAAAGCCCCCCCCCCCCCCACGAAGGGGCACCATACTCCCAATAATAAAGTTTACAAGCAAGGCGAATGACCGCTTACCTGGCGTTCTTCTTTCGGTGTACAAATAATTGCACATCCACGTGAATCCAGTCCAATTTTACAAGTCCTTCAGCTCTGTAGCCCATATTTCCCCTAGATCTAAGCCAATAGAATTCTGGACTTTCTCTCGCGTGGGTTTTCCTTAGCTCCCATATGTATTGGCCTAGCAGATGAAGATTCTTCATCATCCTCCATTCTAATCCTGCATTTGCTAATCTCAACCGTTGATCTTGCAATTAAGAGAGAAAACTATCAATTAACTGAACTATACAAACCTTAAAAACACTTAAATTTTACACACTTACTAGTATATATACAACCCAAACAATAGTTCCAGTACATGCTTAGCCCAATGAAGTGCCCAAAAAAGTGAACCACCCTCACTTATCCTCACCGCATACAACCAGGTTCTATCTACACCCGACCACAATCGCGTTGATGGTTGTCACTATACCCATGTTCAAAGTAACATGTCACACAATAATCACCATAATGGCTATTACAAACCTGCTCCGCGGTATGGATATCACTTGGAAACTAGGGCTAAGGAAGCCTATAAATAGGAGAGAGATTAAGAGAACAAGGTAAGTAACATCCAACATAAAGAATCATACATGGCTATCCCATACTAACTTTAGCATCAGATCTTTAACCCGGGTCCTATTTGGGAGGTTTTTTCAAGAAGAGAAAGAGGTGCTATCATGACTTAAGGAGTTCATACCACATCACTTGCACCAGTGTCGACCAGAAGGCAGGCAAGCCAACCTAAGAGTGTAGCAAGATCTACCCCACTAGTAACAAACCCATCTCCCCAAAGACAAGTATTCATAAGGGTTGAAGAAAACCGGGAACATGGAGATGACACAAAAGCACAATCTCTTCCCACATTGATAAATAAAAGTTGACCTTTGCAACTTTTCTCGTAGAAAATAGAGAGAACAACTCTATAAGGAAAAATAGGTAAATAATATTACACTCTCCCAAATGGGAACTGTAGATGGGAGCCTTATACAAAATGTTCATAACCTCCAAAAGTGAGGCCCAAATGAAACAATCCAAGTGATGCAAACTAAGAAAAAAATAAACAAAACAAATGAAACACCACTACGGCCCAGGGGACATTCCCCCTGGATCGTAAGCTACTAAAAATACTTCTATTTCAAACATCGAGGCCTTCAAAGGTAAAACTCTCCATAAGTGTTGCTCATCTAAGGTGGTACTCATAAATGTCCATCATGTCATCTGTAATCTCCCCCAAGTAGTAGGCGATGTCTATCACCCATACTTTCTAGTGTGTAGTGAACGCAAAGCAAGGGTATGACTAGGTGGACTGAAAAGCTATCCACTAGACTAAGATATGTTGGAACTTAGTAGAGCTCCAGAGATAAAAGATAGAATCCTATGTGTGCCAATTCCCCAAGCCGGTGATAAGGGAATCAAAGCCGTCAGGTACACGCATATACTCCAGTCCTGAAATAACCAAAGGATAATATCAAAAAAATCACTCCAATTTCAACTTGGATGCACAAGAAAACACTCAGGCCTAGCTGAGTTTATAAGCAGTTTTAGTAGAATTGATTGCCCAAAAATTCAGCCCAAAGGAGCAAGCCTTTCAGCCCAATTTCAAAAATATTATTCTAATATTCAGCTCCCAAATAGATACTCCAAACAGCCCAGTAGTAAAGGAAACCCACTAGGCTAGAGTCGGTTTTCTCTTGGTGTTTCTCGGCCTTGTCCGCACATATGGTCAATTTCCCAATGGCTTGAATGATTTCCTCCTTTGACATCCCCAAACCTTCACCTTAATTATAGGGCTTATCATTAAGCCTTTGGTATTGAGGTTGTGGTGACGAATATTGTTGTTGAGTAGGGAGATAAGGTTGAGTATTTTAACCCCCTTGTGCATTCCCAAATTGGAGATTTGGGTGGACTTGGTTGGCCACATTGTAAGGCCGATTTTGGTAGCCTCCACCTCTTTGGTAGCCTTGATATCCTTGATACCCTTGATTTTGGTATCCTTAGCCAATTTGATATCCCATAGCATTCACCTCCTCCACATAATCATCTTACAAAGTAGGACATGCATCCGTAGGATTAGGAGAAGAGCAAATCTTGCAAGATTTCACATGTGGTTTAGCTCCAGATTGTGTCATCAAAGTCTTGACCATAGAAGTGAGGGTCGAGACTTGGTCTTCAAGCTTCCCATTGTTTGAAGGAGCACTTGCATTATTGGGGTTTTGCCTCCTCAAATGGGCTCTTGAGCTAAAATTTCTCGATTCTTTGGCTAGCTCCTCAAGTGCTCCATAGACATCCTCGAGGACTTGTTCCCAAGAGAACCATTACAAGCTCCCCTCACTAGCCTTTGATCTTGATCAATAAGACCATTATATAAATAATAGAGCAAATCTCCATCCAAGTAGCCATGATACAAACAACTAGCGAGAAGTTTCTTGAACCTCTCCCAATAGTCATAAAATGACTCATCATGCCATTGGATGATGTTGCTAATATCTTTCTTCATGATGGCAGATTTTTAAGCCGGGAATTATTTTGAAAGAAACTTCCTCTTCAACTCAATCCAAGAGGTGATGCTTCCGGATGGAAGATAATGGAGACAATCCCTTGCGGTGTCGCACAATGAAAATGAGAAGGCTTTCAACATATAAATCTCCTCATTTACCTCTTCCGAAGCATCCCACTACATACCATATGAAATTCGAGGAGGTATTTGTTGGGATCTTCCCCTTGCCTACCAAGAAAGAATGGTAGCAAGTGTATCCATCCGGACTTTAACTCAAAATGCCCATTAGCTCCAACCGCCGGATATTTGATGCATATTGGTTGTTGATCAATATTGGGAGTCATAACCTCCCTCAATGGGATTTTCATCAACGGGATGTTTCCTCCTTGAATGTGAGGGTGTTGAGGTCCTCCACCTGGAAGTTTCTCTTCATGTTCCTCTTGATGATACATAGAGGTAGAAGGTTCTGCAAGAGGGTTACGAATTCAAAGACAGCCTCCTAGACCTTTTCAAGTTCAAATCTAACTCAAGGTCGTAGTGTAGGGGTTCTTGTGAAGAGGATCGAGTACAGACCATACACCAAGAACTCGAACAATACGTCTCCAAGCCAACCTAAGATCAAATAAAAACCAAATAAAAGCAAACTAACAAATATTCACAACCAGCACATATTCACACATAATATGCCCAAACACTTAAAAATACACTCCTCTTCTCTGGCAGCGGTGCCAAAATTTTGGAGGTCATCGTGGTACCTCTCAAAGATACAATATATAAGCCCTAAATGCTTACTAAATACAAATAAGTAGATAGTGGCAAGTTGGGGTCGTCCACAAAGAAGATAGATTTTTCTAAGGATTTTCACATATAAAGGTGAATACTACACTAGATATAGAGATATACATGTATACATATATATATAAGCATGTAAAGAGGGGGTTTTGGTTGGTTTTTCTAAGTTACGAATTCAAAGAAAAATTAACTAACAAGCAATGTAAATCTAGTAAATATGCATAAAACTACTAAGAAGAGATTAAACACTAGTTATGGGACCTTGGTCACAATTGATTTCCATTTTCAAGCCTCTTATCTATCCTTGAACATACAACCTATTCAATATTTTTACTACTTGTTGTGAAGATAAACCTTCTATCCTTCTTTGTTAGTAGTTTACAAGAGTGAATTTGACATCTCTTGTTAAACCTCACGAATGACTCCTTTAGTCGATCAATGCCTAAAAGTATCCCATTAATGGCATTAAGTACGAATAATTAACAATTTTGGTAACACTTATAAACACTACACCGTGTCTAAGCATTGAAACAATTCATGCATTTATACAAGATTAATCAAGAACGTTCAACGTTTATAAACATCTCCTATTTTCTACACAAAACAAACATGACAAAGAATTCGACAATATCACATTCATCTAGCATTTATCAAATCATCAACCATATTAGAATATCTAATTCATGCTCTTGGATTCCATATCAAAAGAGAGAGAAATTAGCTACTTTCTCCTAACCCTAACAAGAAATCATACAAGCATTTCATATACTCAAACTTCCAACACAGCTAATTTATTCAACAACCAAATTCAAAGCACAATAAATACACAGTTGCAAAGAAGTAAATAGCTCACATATAGTTCTCGAGACATGGGCTTGGAAGCCTCAATCAATTGCTCCCAAGACTAAGTTTAGCTACTAGAATTCATACTAAACAACAATAGAAATTCAAACATAAAATCAAGATGAAACAAAGATGAAAATGGTAGAAACTAGGGTTTTAGAGCTGCAAGTCGGGGAGAAGTAGTTTTTCAAAAAGAGAATAAAAGTGTGCTATTTATAATACAAGAAGGATAAGGGTTTTTGGCCATTTGTTCTTCACAAATCGCGAAAAAGATGTTGCGACTCGTGACAGGTGACCAGAATCCGAATTTTGATTTTTCTTCTTCATCTAGTTTCTATATTTCTCTCAACTTTACTTCTCTTCAAGTCTTCAAGTATTCAAAAGATGAACTAAATGGTCTTCAACGGTCTTCGGTCTTCATGTCTCGATGTTTTTGCTCCGCTACACAAAATCCATTTGAAAAGTCATAAAGAGTAAAAGTCGCTCTTATCTCTCCTAAGTGAATTTCAAGGTAAAAAATAATCTCTAGATGACAAAAGAGCACAAAAGTGAATCCAAAAAGTCCCAAAATATGCAACTAAAATGGACACATCACCATCGAAAATTGCAACCAGCATAAAAAAACCAAGATATTCATATAACAAATATACCAATTCTTCACAGCAACTATTCCATGTATCAAAACCAAGGTTAATTTTGAAATATGAAATCCTCCAATTAAAAAAAAAATACCCGTATAGATCTGTTTTCCTTGGACTGCTTAAAATTCCAAGTAGATCTGAATCCAACCATGACAAATCATCGCAATTGTTACACGATAATTTGACCGAAAAAAAGATAATTTTCTCCCAAACCATATCTGAAATCTTCAAAAACCCATCAATATAACCATCAAAAGATGCCCAACGAGGAATCCAACAAGGAGCAAGGCTTAGAGGGGGGAAACACAAGAATTAATGAAGAAAAGATGGCCAAGATTATCTAGGAGGGGACACACCTATTTTTCTTCGGAGAGCTTTTTTTTGCCTCTACTTAGAGCTCTTTCTAGATAAGAGCAGCTCTATAAGGAATTTTTCAACTCCAGCAGGATACCAAAGGACAAACGCACATCCGTCCCAGAACCAGGAAAAGGAGCAGAGACTAAAAAACAGCCATTCGAAAAGCCCTTCAAAACCCAGGGTAAAACAAACAAATATAACGTTAAAGACAAGGCAGAACACTCCCCCGTAGTAGAAGAACTGCAAAGTTTTGTAATGCCTAAAGGATTCAAGCTACCCACCCAGCCCAAGGCTTGCGATATGACATTTGATCCAAAAGAATTCATGTACTCCTACAATACTAGCATGAGGTTTCACGACACAACCATACACTTAGTATTCTAAACCTTCCCATATTCATCGCTGGACCATGATAATTTGGTATGATTGTGTGCCTGCACGAAGAATTTGAATCTGGGCTTAGCTCGCAGTGTGAACCCCCGAACATAAATAGACTAAAACGCGAAACATATAATTGATACAAATCATGAAGCTTTTAATATCATTATTACTTTTTAAAATGGTTGTATAATAATACACAATATGTATGTATAAAATAAAAATAAAATTTTCAAAACAACTACTCACTCTGTCCCAACCGAATCTCCACACTTTCCATTTTGGGTAGTCCCAGGCAATTCTGCACGTGTTCCGCTTTAGGAAAATGTTAACCTATTAAAAAACACACTTACCCTTAAACAATTAAATATTACAAAAATGTGAAATTTCCACAATCCACCAGAATTATCTCTTCCCCTACCTCTCTCTTCCAAATTCTCACCCCCACTCCCTCTCCTTTCTTTCTTCTAAACCCTAGATTTACGCCACCCACTTCTTCTCCTCATTTATTTCTTTAGAGTTTTTCTTTCTTCTTCGAGTTTTTAACTTGTCCTTCTCCTTCTTATGTGTCCGCCCAATTCCACTGAGGCCACGCAGTCCTTCGACATTGAATTCAATAATCGAGGAAGTCCATGCATTGCAGCGACCTTCGTCTCCGGCGAGAGCCGCCTCTGTTCGATCTTGTCACCGTTTTATTCGATTCTTCACCTTAATCAAGCTTCACTCAAGTTGGCGTACTACGGCGGGTTCAACAAGTTCACCGTCATGGGCGAACGAAAAGGTGCGAAGAGTTGAACGAAGGGCGATCAAGAAAGGCAGAGATCTGGAAGGGCGGAAAGTTGAACGAAGAACACGGCGGGAGAACAAAGATGAAGATGAGCAGATGCGAAGAGAAAGATGAGCAGAGAACAGAAACGCAGATGCGAAGAAGAAATGGGCAGTTTAGTCATTTCATAAATAAAAAAAATAAAAAATTTCTCCCTCTGCATAATCCCCTAGGACAGAGGGAGTACAACAATCGAATAGCTAAAAATGTAGTACAAATTAAAAAAACAAAATAGAGGAATAATAACCATTATCTTTAATATAAATTGAAATATTTAAATTTCTATTGAACTAGAACTAAGTAAGTTTTAATATAATAAATAAATAAAGATCGTATTTATTTAAGATAAGCATTGTTACATATTAGTGAGCATTGTTTTCAAGTCAATGTCAATATTAATAATTGTACTAACTATGATATTATTATATGTAATAATAAATGATGAGGACAAATAATAATTATTAGATGAAAAATATAATAATCATAAAGAAAATATTGTAGAAAGAATACTAAAAAAAATTAGCAAACTTTTTATCACTTTATACTCCAATTACATATCTACTCATATTTAAGTCATATTGCTTCTTTGTAAATAAGATATACAAATCACATGATGTTCATTCTTTCTCATTTTATTTTTATTTTATGATTTTATAGAAAATCTATACTCATGATATTGAGCAAATAATATATATTTAAAAATATAATATAATAACTAATAATTATTAAAAATATACATAACAATAAATAAAAATAGAAAACAAAATAGTAAAAATAATAATAGCAATAACGAATAAAAACAAAAACAATTTTAAAAACACTTAATGGAAAAGATTTGTACACGTGAGCTACGTGATGGCAATTGGCAACACATGGTCCTGCTGTCAAGTAGGTGAATGAAGTAATAGATGTTGCAACCTTCTACACATAATTATTTCACATCTCTCAAATTCAAACTCAAAAATCATCTACCCCTAACGGCCGACCAGTCCACGCCTATTCCAAATTCCAAATTCCAAATTCCAAATTCCAAATTCCAAATTCCAAATTCCAAATTCCAATCCTTTATCGTCAAACACATACCATATCTCAATCAATCTTCCAAATTTAAACTCAAAATACTTATTTTTGAGAATTTATAACATGCAAAATAATGTTCTTACCCAATGTATCAATTTTATTAAAATTAAAACGTGTGATATTTAATCTTTCTATATTAATAAACTTTATTTTACTACTATTTTCCTTTCTTTATGGTAATTTTATTAAAGAAAAAAAGAAGATAGAATAATATATTAAAATAATGTACGATAATTCAAATGAATAGTAGAATTAAATTTTTATGTAAATAAATATGATACATAATTTAAAAAATATATATATAATGATAATAACAATATAAATTAATTTCTTAACTAATTAAAAAATATATAATTATGAAATCTAAAATAAGAAGAGAAAAAAAGGAAAAGAAAAGGAGTAAATGTGTGCATGACACTTGATCCCACGTGCACAACCCATAATTACTACATTGTACTATAGTCTTTACTACTTCCAGCTACTTTAGTATACAGTGGACCGCTATATCTCACCTTTTATTTTACTTACTCATGCCCTATATTTAATGTATTAGAATACAAATTCAAATACTTGTTAGAGGAAAAAGAAAAAGAAAAGCTAATATATTTTAGTGGATTACTAATTCTGATTAATTAGCTAATACTGATTAAATTGTTAATTCCGGTTATTTAATATTTGCAGAGGCGGAGGAGGCAGCGGCGCAGGAGGTGGAGCCCGCGGGGTGGTGGCGGCAACGGCAGGGGTGGTGGCAGCGGCGCCGGTGGTGGCTCCGGCAAGGGTGGTGGCGTCGACGGTGGTGGAGGCCCCGTCGGGGGTGGTGGCGCCGGCGGGGGTGGTTGCGCGGGGACGTGGCCGGTCCAGCTCGTGTTCCTTCAGTGGAGGGTGGTCGCACGTAGACGAGGCCCGACCGACTCTTGTTCCTCCGTTTGCGCGTCGACGAGGCCGGACCAGCTCGCATGCCTCTGTTTGCGCTTCGACGGCTGGTCCGGTTTGCGTGCCCCCATCCGCGTGGCGACGCAGCCGGTTCGGGTCGCGTACTTCCGTTCGCGCGACGACGCGGCCAGTCTGGGTTGCGTGCTTCCATTCGCGCGTCCACGCGGCCGGACCAGTTTGCGTTTCTCAGTTTGATTTTCGACGTGCACGGACCGGGTCGCATCGATCCGTTCTCGTCCGACGTGGCCGACCCGGGTTGCGAGCCCCCGGTTTGCGCTTCGAGCGGTCCGATTGTGGTTCGCAATCTCCGGTTTGAGTCGGCCGGTCCGCGATTCTCGGGTCGGGGCCGGTTTTGGTTGGGCTTTCTTTCCTCTCCGTTCACATTCCCTTTGCATTTTCGGTTTGCACTTTCTACTCCCATTTCCCCATTTTCAATGTCATTTTGTCCAATTTTTTTTTAAATGTCTATAAAAGAGGAGGTAAAAATGCCGATGTTGTTAAAAATCTATTACCTATTACTCTATTTTTGGGGGCAAAATTTCCATGTCTTGTGAAGCATATTTATTTTTCAGTTTCAAAGTATTGACTTTATAGTTGTTTAAATAGAAGCATTTGTTTATTATTTCATTTTTTGCAAGGAGCTATTT
>JAULKM010108072.1:0-23750 GCA_032355605.1 Rubia tinctorum | reverse complement strand
CTATTTAGTGAACTGGAGTGTAAGATTGATTGTGTCCCTAGTCCAGGTCATTGAGAATGGACACTAATGACTGATAAAACTAGTTTGCAAGCTGATTCACAACGTTGTTTCATGGGCTAAAGGACATGGGATGTCATGAATCGATTGCACAGATGCAAGTTGGGAACTTGTATTGGACATACCCGCCGTGAGAATAGTTTAAGATATTTATAATGTCATAAGTATGTCTCATTGACTATAGGAATGTATTCCTCATACCTTAGTAATTCAGTGTTTGCTTATTTGTGGATTGGTGTACCTTGAGGCTGTCAAACTTCGCACCGTAAAAGGAGACTATAAAGGAAGTTCTTGGGTTGCCATGAATCGAGTGGAGAAAATTGAATGTACAAGAGTGGGACTGTCCTGTCATTTACATGAGACTGTTGTCTTGTGGGCCTCTTGAAGAGTTGGAACTATAAAATGCATGGTCGTGCTCAGATGGATTAAGGATTAATCATCTGTATTATCAGTTTGACTAGAGAATTCAAGAATTGCATTTGAATTTGATAAGGATGACACATTATCTTACCTTTTGTTTAGATGAAGACATTAAGAGACAAAGGAATATGAATGCACACTTGTCTAAAGGACAAGTGGGAGATTTTTGGAATAATGTCCTTTAGTCAATTTGCATTTTCCATATATAGTTGGAGGATTAATTACGGAGATAATTAATTCAGCTATTTTGAGTGATCGGAATGTTTAGCTGAAAACCGCTTACGATCCGCTAGCATCAATTATATTGGGCTTGCAACTTATTATGACTGAACCTATAAGGTCACACACAAGGTATGAAATTGGATAAAATAAATTACTATTGGGCTAGGAGTCCAGGTACTATTTATATGAGAATTGAGTTTAGAACTCATTAAATCTAATTGGGTTAGTCCCAAATTGACTTGGATTAGGGTTTCTTAGATTAATGACCATTTTGTATAAATAGATATTTTTACAGAAATGTTCAGTATCAGATTATCAGATTATTAGAACTTTGGCCGTTTCAAACGGCATAAACCAGAAACCAATCCAATCATTTTCAAGAACAAATCTCACCGTAAAGAAAAGAAGAAAGACTGGGTCTTTGCTTGCTGATCAACGTTCTCAGCTGACGGCGGTGTAGGCGATCCGATTGTGCTGTGTGGATACGTATAGAGGAATCACATTTGGGATTCTCGTCTCCGTGGTTGATCGAATCTGACGGTAAAGCACGCTTAAAAGGTAATCTAAACTCTTAGATAGATTTGAATTAAATACATGCATGAGATCCGGGATAAGATAATTAATTTTTTGCTAAATTAGATTTAATCAATTCCCAACATATATATGTATATATATGTGTACACACATATGTGTGTGTATATATGTGTGTGTATTATATATATATATATGTGTGTATATATATATTTATGTATATGCGTGGTATGTGTTGTTTATACATGCATCACATAATCCAATTATTTATTTAAGAATAAATAATTAAAACCAAATCATGAATTATGAAGTTAAAGTTAAATACATTTTATAAAACTATTCAAAAGATAATTAAATGAATAATCTAGATAAAAAGTAATGTATTCACCTAGCTACTAACCTTTGACTAACTTTAATGAAGGGATGAAAATAGCAAACTTATTCTATTTACACCACCTATTATGCTAACATACTTAATAAAGGGTGGTGTAAATAGTAATAAGGGTGGTGCAAATAGAATTACCCTTTATAAAAGTTAAGAAAGAGTTTATCATTGATTACAATCATTCATATTTTTAAAAAGTTAAGTAAGAGTTAAATATTAATTATATTAAATCAGATCCGTTACATATGATGGTAGAAAGTTAATTAAGTAAGATTTCACCGGTAATTACATAAAGTCAATCTAGCTATGATTGTTTGGAGACTGCTAATTAAGGGTTGGTTGAAAATTATATAAACTCACCCTAGTTATTAGTGTCTATAAAACATTAAGTAAGGATTGAAGGTTGAATATATGAAGATAATCCCGTTATTAGTGTTTATAGAGAGTTAACTAAGTAAGAATTGACCAATAATTGCATAGAGTCAATCAATCTATGATTGTGTATAGAGTGTTACTTAAGGGTTGATTGTTTGTTATATAAACTTAATCCAGTTATCATTGTTCATAGAATGCTAAGTAAGAATTAATTGTTAATTATATAAAGTCGGTCTAGTTACTAGTGTTTCTATAAACTTAAATTAAGTAAAAGTTAACCGTAACTTACATAAAGTCAACCTAGCTATAACTATTTGTAGAGTGTTAATGAAGCGCTGGATGGTAATTGTATAAACTCGCCCAGTTATCGCTGTTTATCAAAAATTGAGTGAAGGTTGACTATTAATTATATGAAGACAATCATGCCATTAGTGTTTGCAGAAAGTTTATTAAGTAAGAGTTGACCGTTAATTAAATAAATTTAATCTAGCCATGACTATTTGTAGGGTGTTGATTAAGGGTTATGGGTTAACTATCATTTACATAAACTCAAGTCATTTCTTAGAAATAGTTTGGTATGCAGTAAGATGTGTGGTAATTACAAAATCCTAGAATTTTAGAATGCACAGACTTGTTTGGTTGACGGAATGCACATAAAAATTTCATTTCCCTCATTACATGGGCAAACAGGAAGTAGTTGAACTTAACCAAACAACAACTCGGGAAAATAAATCCCAAGAAATACAAATTCCTTTCGTGTGCAGCCAAACACATTTTATGTATATTTTAGGAATTTGATCACGAAAATAACTTCCTATGAAATAGAAATTACTTCAGTAACTAAATTCATACATAAACCAAACTACTCCTTAGTGTTTATAGAAGATCATTGTTTATATAAAGTCAACCCAGTTAGATTTTATAAAGGGTTAAGTAATTGTTGCCTATTGATTACAATAAGTCAAACCGTTTATCAGTGATTATAGAATGTTAAGTAATCGTTAACTACGAATTATATAGTCAACCAAACAATTAGTGTTTGTAGAATGTTAATTGAATCAAAATTGATTGTTGATTACAAAAGTCAATCTATATAAGAATGTTTATATATTGCTAATCAAGGGTTGATTGTTAATTATATAACCCATTAGTAGTGTTTGTAGAAAGTTAGTTAATCAAGACTTGACCGTAAATTACATAAAGTTAATATGTCTATAATTGTTTGTAGGGTGTTAATTAAGGTTGACTGTCAATTATATAAAATCAACTCAGTTACTAGTGTTTGTATTAAATCAAATGAGACTTGACCGTTGATTATATGAAGTCAACCAAAAAAATTTATATGTTGGAGAAGTATGTGGGGGTGAGAGCCCAATAATATTTTGACAAGTGTTAAATATGATGAGAGAAAAAAAGATAAAACTCATCAATTCACTCCCCACGTGATATGAATGTCCTTACGAAGATGCTGAATGCGGAAGTTTGAAGAGCACTCTTAACGAGGATTGAACAAAGCACTGCCTTTTAATCGTAGACAATACAGACGAAATCCAGTCAAAACACACAACTTTAAAAAACTTGGCTAACACCGGGGATGAATTCACACAAAACCTAAGCACTAGTTGCACAAACTACAAACTAACTAACCCGTAAGATTAGCTTATAGGTTTAAAGAATATTGCAAATTTAACTAACCCGCATAATTAGGAAAGAATTGTATATAGCAAAGAGTAATAAATCAAAATTATGATTATGTGATTGATTAAAAGTGTAAAAGTTAATTAAAAATATCGGAAGCCTCCGCTATTTACAGGGTATAACTCGGCCTCTTTACAAGAGAAAGAAGGCTAAATTCAGCTAGGATTTTATCTGTCTCCTTGCCTAATTAAAACTTTCTTTGGAATCTAAATCCTAATCAAAATAAATGTCCTAAACTACTAGGAAGCATGGCCGAATTGTTCTAACAAGAATGACCAGATTCATCGAATCTTATCTAACCAAATCTTATCTTATCTTATCTAATTAAATCAAATCAAATCTATTCTTCTACTACTACGAGAATTTTGTACTTCTTCTAATATGAATACACTACCTCACTAAAAATTCAATGGGAAAAAAAGTATAGTGTTATCTCCCTGAAAGCCTAATCTCGAAAATAATAGGAAACCCTAATTCGTATCACCCCACATACAAAATATTTTGGAAGTCAACCCAGCATTTTGTGTTTAAAAAGTTTAAGGAAGAGTTGATCATTGATTACAGTAAGTCAACCCAAGTATTAGTGTTTATAAAAAGGGAAGTAAGAGTTAATTATTAAATATAAAAGTCGACATAGTTATTAGTATTAATGGAAAATTAAACAAGAGTTGACTATTAATTACATAAAGACAATCTATAAAATGAATGTTTATAGAGTGTTAATTGTGGATTGATTGTTAATTTTATAAAATCAACTAAATGATTAGTGTTCATAGAATATTAATTAAGGGTTGACCCGTCGATTTTAAGAAATCACCATGTTTATCAATGTTTATGGATAATGCTAAGTAAACCTCTTCCCCAAAATCCTACTTCTTTCTTCAACATTCTTTTCCACGTCGGAGATATAGGGAAATAACGGTTTATTTGAATTGGTGTTCTCTGAATGTTTCCGTTATTAAATAAGTGTGGAATTTGTCTTTACATATTAGTTTTGTTCCTCGACTTGATCAATTAGATTTTTTTATTCATGATCATAACTTGATTTAGTTGTTCGTGTCGATGTATTGTTCTGGATTTGGTTCCACAGATTGTATGTTCATAGAAACAATCAGTCTAGTTAACATGTAATTTACATGTCCTTGCAATATGTTAGTTATTGTCAGATGCTAGTCAGCTTAAATGTCAATTCCACTTATTGTAATCGATGTTGGGCATTTTCCCCAACATCTTTGAATGATTGATATAAAAAATGGATGATGTTAAGTAAGAACTAATCATTTCTATTGTATACATTATAATATATTTTTAAAATTTCACAAAAAAAACTACCATGGAATGAAAATTTGGATTTTCATTTCACACATAATTACATAACCACCACAAATATTAAATTTTAAAATTTCTCATCAATAGATGAATTTTAATTTTCGTTGCAAACTCAAAATTTATGTATTCCCACCACTTGTTGAAAATTTGAATTTTCATGAAATTCTGAAGTACCAATTCTTATACAATGCAAATTAGTCCCGCCAAGAAGACCTAGCAGAGTTATGTGATTCAAAAAACCACGGCCATTCTTTGTCCTTACTCATCCAGGTGAATGTAGCAGCGTCATCTTCTAACAGTTTTTGAGGATACACTTTAAAACCTTCTCTGATCATATCGATGATTTGAAAATACTTGACATCAAAGTTGAAAAATTGGTTTTTCCGTTTTATACTTTAACTAGTTAACCTGTGTTCCAACGTAGTTTAATCTAACCAAGTATGTAAAGTAAATAAACACGAGACACACAACTTGGTTACGCAGTTCTGTGAAATCCACCTACGTCTGCGGGGCCTGGCCCAGTTCAGTATAAATCCACTAATCAGAAAGATATAGTACAAAGTACACCATACAACTATACTTATATAATCTAATCCTACACGTGAATTTTGCAAGCTCCTCTTGCTACCGATCCGCCTTGATCAGACTCCCTCTAACCTCGAAACTCGCCGCCGCTGGATCTCCTTCTCCCGAGGAATTAAGGTATACGATTCTGAACTTGATCAATACACAACAGTCGGGTATGTTGGAACACACGCAGGTTCTGGCTCTCGGCAAAACTCTCTTTCACGATAGATAGGTAGAAGTCTTAATTCAGATCTTCTCGATTTAATCCCACGAGTTTGCAGCCATGTCATGTCCCCTTTTTATAGACCAATGCAGATTAGAATAGCTCCATAATTATCTTCATAATATTCCTATTCCTTATCTGCTTTTGAAGCATATCCAAATCTCATAAATAAAGGGATTTTCCTTATCTCGAATAACCCATAATTCTCCTTCAATTCCAATTCTATAATTATAGGGATTTACCATAATTTCATTATGCTTCTAATTCCTGAACACAATATTGCATAATCATCAATTTCCATAACAAATCCGTTCGCAATATTGTTCCGCAAAACTATTCGTGTGCTGTATTTTCGCTATATGTTCCAACATTGTAAGTTTCTCTTCTTTACCATAAGTTCACAAATTGCCAGTCAATCAATCCATGAGCCACACGTGTCTTTTCCATCTCTCCAAAATTAATTCATTACACGTGAATTTACAGATTTCTACATCCCATGATTATCCATACAAGACAATATATTCTGTTCCTAAATTTGAATAGAGTACTTCCAAAATAACTCCACCTAGATTTTTTTAAATTAGGATTTCCATGTTTGCTCCTCGCTCCAAATCAGTAAATCACACCCCTCATTACTCCTAATCCTCCATCAAATCACTACCCTTTCATACTAAGCTCAAAATACCTCATCTATCAAATAAAAACTAAAACTACACCTAAATTTCATATTAATCCAAAAAAAAAATTACAACTCAAATAAACAACATAAATATTGAATGTCACATGATCTTATCATACCCGATTCAGACTCAACCCATGTTCATCGCTACTCTCCGCTCTTCTTTTTTCCATATTAGACTCTTACATCACACATTAATTTAAAATTTAAATACTTTTAAGTTATTAGGTGGATGGTCTGAAAGGTACCCAATGGATACCCTAAGTACGCCCATAGTATGTTTTTAGCCCAAACCCATCCAGGATCGATTTCATTAAACGATGGATATTTAATGGGGCAAAGTTCACTAGGCTTCGGTATACATATTTACCATCTTTACTATATATTGCTATCATAATTGATCTGAATTAATAAATTTTGTAATGTATTTTATGCCTGTTTTTTAAAAGCAATTTATATACATGTCGTATTTAATTAAAATTAAACTTAGAATTGAACACGATTAATTTCATTGTGTGTCGTTGTTCTGTGAAAAGGAAATTGTCAGACAATATATGCGCGTTAGTTATTCATAAATACAACGATGTTGATGTTCAAATCAAAGGCTTTTTCCCCAGCAAAATCGGTGGCAATCAACGATATTCAGGTGAACACAGAGTCATGCAAAGCTGTGAAAATAAATAAATAAATATTGAAAGAGTTTAAATTTTATTCAAATTATTTGTGGTTTGAGATATTATAATAAGATTATTATATTATATTAGAAATAGATAAAGAATGTTAAAACATTTATCTATTTATTTATTCAAATAAAATCATGATACTATTACAATTAATGTGATTAATTGAGTTTTAATACAATTTAATTTAATTAATTTAAATTAATTCATTAAAATGATTAATATGAAACTAGGGCAATTTTCCTCTCTCCCCGATAGTATGGGCAATTTTCACACAGTAAATGTGTAAGTCAATCGGAGCGATGAAACGAGGGAGAGGTAAAACCGAAAAGAAAGGTTATCTTGCCAGCGATGAACTAGGACCTGGATGTGAGAGAAACGGCGAAGGAAACAACTGAAAAAGAAGATCTGGAGGAGAAGATGGATGAATCGGAAAAGGAAGTTGCAAAGGAGGACACTGTCAATATTGAGGTTAGTAAATTGCCTGAAAAGGAAGTTAAAACTGAAAATGGAAAGTTATGGGTGGATGTGGTTAGAGATAACAGGGTATATGCAAATGGATTGAAAGTTGATTATATTTCCCCAAAGGTGGTTAATGGAGAAATTGAAGTGGAGATTGAAGGGGAGGATGTTGAATCTAAATTGAAGTTTTGCAAAAAATGCTCTGATTATGTATGTCTTAGATGGAGAATTGACTATGAATGTTGTTAAATGGTTTATGATGCAGTACTAGTATTTTTTGTAACATTGCTTGAATTATACTATAATGAACGGGGATATTTTATCATGAGATTTAAATCACTAGAGGAAAGAGATTGAGTGCTGAAAAGGAGACCATATGCAATTCAAAATGGGGCAATTTTCCTACATGTATGGAAATAGAATTTCTCGATGAAGGATGATATATTTATAACAGTACCAATCTTGGTAAAATTTTCTTAATCTGCCACTGCATTTGTGGTGAGCTAGAAGTCCAAGTAAAGTAGGTAGTGCTTTGGAGGGCCTATGTTCACTGATGAATGTACAACAAACAAGCTTAGAGCAACTTATGCCAGAATGCTAATTGAGATTTACATTTCTCAAGAAACATCTAAATATGTTAATATTAAAGATACTGAGGGTACTAAACCAAAGCAACCAGTGGAGTTGGAATGGAGACCATTATTCTGTAAGAAATGGCAACTGGGTGGTTATGAATGCAGGGAGTATATAAAGAAACCAGTACAGAAATGGCTGATTAAACAAGTGGAGAAAGAACATAAGGTGTTAGAAGAAGGGACAATGAATGAGAAAATCAGAAAATGAAGGAGGCACTGGTGGAAAAGGAGAATGAATGAAGCTTGGTTAAAACAAAGAGTAGAGGAAAAAATGGTGCTAAAGTGTATGATTCTGGAGGCCAGGAGAAAATCGGGGATGAAAACAAGGGTAGTATTTCAGGGGACATATCAGGGAGCATGAGGGTTTGGAAAGATCCTACATGCTCTTATGGTAAGGTTCCATGATAATTGCTTGGAATGTTAGATTGCTAAATAAATCAACCAAAAACAATGAGATTGGATCCTATCTCAGGAGATTGGATCCTATCTCAGAAGATTGGACTTATCTGTAGTTGTGTAAATTGAAAGAAGAATCCAAAAAGAGAAAGCAAAAAAAGTGAGAAGTAGATAGGGGAAAGACTAGAGTTTTATGGATAATTATGAAGCACATTCAAATCGCAGAAACAATGAGACTGGCTCCCGTCTCAGAAGATTGAACTTATCTGTAGTTGTGTAAATTGAAAGAAGAGTAAAAAAAGAGAAAACAATAAAAGTGAGAAGTAGATTGGGGAAAGACTGGAGTTTTATGGATAATTATGAAGCACATCCAAATGGCAGGATTTGGATTTTGTGGGATGACAAGAAACTGGTACTGAGAAAACAGTAGATGAGTGATCAAATGCTACAAATAGGAGTGTATGATTCATGAGAAGTTTTTCTAAACTGGTTTGAAAATAAGTTGAACGAAAGGAAGAAATTAAGGAGTAAGATTGAACAAATACAAAAGAAGGTCCATGGTAAAACATGGCTACTAATGGGTGATTTTAATAATGTTTTGCCTATGCATGACATAATAGGAGGGAATGATGTTCTGATTATTGAATATTGGGATTTAGAGCAAATGATGAACAGAACATGTATCTTTGAGTGTGAAGTTTTGGTTTTTTTTTCACATGGTCCAACAGGCAAGCAGGGAATATCATTTACTCAAAGATTGACAGAGCTTTTGGGAACTTACACTGGTTTTAAAAATTTCCAAAAGAAAAAGTGGAGGTGATGGAGGTAGGAGTTTCAAACTATGCTATGCTTAGAATCCAAGTCCATGAAAGAGAAATGGCACACAAAGAAACAGTTCAAACTCGTAAACTGTCTCTTGGAGGATGAAAGAGTATTGGGGGCTATAAAGGATAACTGGCAGAAGGATCTGGAGGTATAGAGCTTCTGTTGAATAGTCTCTTGACAGAGCTTCCACTGAATAGTTATACATTTTATTATAAATGTAAAAAGATCAAATATATTGGATTTTTGGTGTTATAAGTAACACTAATATTTTTCAAGGATACTCAAGTGTTGAGAAGTATGAGACACTAGTTCATTATGATGACACTTAATACTTGAGAAGTGTTAGGCGATGATTAGGAATACTAGTGACATAATATTGCTTGATAGGTACAAGTTATGCATTTTTTATTCATGAGATTGATTGGGTTACGAGCAGATGACATTTATAAATCACTACTAGAAAATAGGCACCAGTATTTATTGCTGGAAGGATAATACCGGTGTTATAGATAACATATGCACCGGTAAAAGGGTCAATAAACCAAAATATAGTTGCCTTTAAATAAATCCAACACCGGTTCTCAGATTACCAGTGCCAGCTACCGATGCCTAAGAAGAAAATGTGTCTGGGGGGTAATTTTTTAGCACTGGTATAGGGATAAATGACATATACCGGTATTATTATTGTGCCTATGAAAGGGTAAAACAATTTTGGGCCATAGTGTAATTTTTAAAAACTGTGTAGAAGTAATCAATGTTGACTTTAGAGACTTTTTCATTCACCCATACAGGCCCAAATCGCAAATTCGCTATCTTATATTATTGAATTGCATTTTGGTATTGCCAATTTTGTGATTCGACAACTCCAACTTTCTTGGAGAGATCTAAGTGCAAAAAGTAAAACTTTACTCGTAACTCGAAATTCAAATCCACTCGAATGTGATGCTACCCTACACACCCCCATTGTATTTTCCAAGTCCGTCAAGAATATTTATCAATAATCTGGCACAAGAACATATCCGCAATCTTTTCGATTTCGCTTTCTTACTTCTAAGTAATCTTCTCCAAGTTACTCTAGAACATGTACTAGCGCTTTCCAACATTTCTCCAAAAAATTCATTTAATTAATATTTCTTTATTTTGGCAAGAATAAAAAAAAATAGTTTGGAGCAATTGATGATAGGGTAACACAATTTTTGGCCATAGTGTAATTTTCAAGGATTGTATAGATATAATCAATGTTGACTTTAGAGGCCCTTTTGTACACCCATACATGCCCAAATTGCAAATTCGCAACCGTATATTATTGAATTGTATTTTGATGTCACCAATTTCGTGATTCGACAACTCCAACTTTCTTGGAGGGACCTAAGTGCAAAAAGTAAAAAACTTTACTCGTAACTCGAAATTGAAATTCGCTTGAACGTGATGCTACCTTATACATCCCCATTGTATTTTCCAAGTCCGTAAAAGAATATTTATCAAAAATCATGCACAAAAACATAATTGTAATTCTTTACGATTTTCCTTTCTTACTTCTAAATAATTAACTCTAAGTTACTCTAGAACATGTATTAGCGCTTTCCAACATTTCACCAAAAAAATCATTTATTTTCTATGTCTATATTTATAAAAGAATAACAAAATTAGTGTATTTTTTAGAGCGGGATAATGTCGTAATGAATTTTTGGGTCATAGCATAATTTTTTATACATATGTTAGAGGCGCTTCCATTCACCCATTGTAGCCCAAATTTTGAACACACGATCGTTTCTTATTTAATTGTGTATTGGTATTTTCAATTTTGTGTTCCCCACCTCCAAGTTATGGTTGGAAAATGAATTTCAAAATTTTGGAGTGATTGATTAAAATTTTGAAATATTGGAGTTAGCACCGGTATTTGTTACTTAGGCAGCGGTATTTGTATCGGTGCTAAGTACTTAGAAAAAATATCACATGTTTGCTCTCGGGTTCCAAAAGAAAGAAAAAACCCCATTTAAAACAGCTGTTTTTCATATACATGGGTACCGGTATTGTCCGATTCATACCGGTGCTAGGTACGTAGAAAAAATATCGCGGATTTGCTCTCGGGTTCCAAAAATGAAGGGGGAAAATCCATTTAAAGCAGCACTAAGCAACTGCTTTTTATATACACTTGCATCGATATTGTCCAATTTATACCGGTGTTAGATACTTAGAAAAAATATAGCGGAAAGAATGGGGAAAAAGCCATTTAAAGTAGCGTTAAGTAGCTGCTTTTCATATACATTTACACTGGTATTGTCCAATTTATACCGTTGCTAGGTACTTAGAAAAAATATCATGGGTTTGCTCTCGGGTTCCAAAAAGAAAGGAAAAAAATCCATTTAAAGCAGCGCAAAGAAACTGATTTTTATATATATATATATTTGTACTGGTATTGTCCAATTTATACTGATGCTAGGTACTTAGAAAAAATATTGCGGGTTTGCTCTCGGGTTCCAAAAAGAAATGAAAAAAACATTTAAAGTAGCGCTAAGCAGCTACTTTTTATATACATTTGCACCGGTATTGTCCAATTTATACCGGTGCTAGGTACTTTAAAAAAAATATAAAAAAATGAAAACTTGGTTTCATCCGAACCATTCATTTTTTTTTGATTTAATCTCAACCATTAAAACTTATTGATATATATATATATATAATTTGAAACCCTAATTCTATTTCCACCTCATCATCCCTCCCACCCTTCATCACCTACACTCTCTCCGCCTCCACCACCATGCCCCCGACGACCTACATCCTCTTTATCCCTACCACCATGGCGACAGATGACAATGCCTCATCACCATCGGAATTGAACCCTCCGCCTCGACACATGATTTCGTGAAGAAATTTAAAACCCTTGAATTGAAGATTCCCTCCTCTGCTCATTTCAATCAAACTCCGGTGAGCTGTGATTTTTTCATTTTATTCTGATGGATTTTTTTGATTACCGGATTGGGTATTTGTTGAGATTAAGTTAGAAATTGTTTCCTTTGTATGTGTTTGTAGAATGTGAAGTACGAGTTTGATAAGGGGCTAGTTGAAGAAGAAGGCACTACTTATTACAATGTACCGTAGATTCATATTATGTTCTTGGAGGTCTAATAGGATAATTTGAGTTTTGCATTTTTTCTACTTGGTTAATTGATTTGTTTAGGGTTTTCGTTTGGAAAATTTTCTCTGCTTTACGTTCTTATGGATTGGTTGTCCTTTTCTATTTTATTCATTCACACACTTGAATTTGATCCAATAATTAATAAGGCTGGATTAGAGTGTGGTGGAGGGTCAACTAATGCTGAAGCAGGAGTTGCGTCATCCATTACCATAATTCTCCTCTTCGGCAAGAGAAACACTCCCGCAGATTTATATTTTTATTGTTGTGATACCCTCATGCATGATCCCTTCAAAAATTAGGTTTACTTAGGTTTTGAGAAATTAGAAAATGCCTGGTTCAAATTTGGGATTATTGGTTGCTGAATGGCAGTTATGTGTAAATAAAAAATAAATTTTTTGTTGTAATTTTTAGAGCTGTTGTTGGAGAATAAGCGCATGCTGGATCGATCAATTAGAGATAGAGAGAGAGAGAGAGAGAGGAAAGGTCTACAAACACGGGAGAAGAAACTCGTTGCCGAAATTAAGAAAATTGCTAAGTAAGGCCAAATGGTTTGTTAACTTTCGTGCTCTATTTTCGCTATCATTTGCTTGTGTAGTCTTCATCAGCACGATTTGTGTGTTTCCACTGCGAATGAGGTTGGTCTCAACTCTCTCTGTTTGTGTTTGTGTTTTTTGTTTAGTGTGATTATTTTTCATAATTTCATTGCTTCAAACGTTTCGGATTTGTAGGATTCTTCTATTATCAAATCTGAGTTCAAACATTTTTAGATTCTTCAATTACTTCATAGTAGTGATTTTCACTGGTAAGTCTTTCTTATTTGTAGTTTGGATATATTCTTCGTGTGGGGATTTTGACTAACTCCTCTTAATTTTATATCAAGGTGTCACTCTTTTAAATTTTCTCAAGCAAATATTTAATGAATTTGGAGTGCTATCCTTTTCAGTAAGTAGGGTGAATATGGTGATCAAGACAGAAACAAGACTCCGACTTTCTCGAACACTACTTGCTACAAAGAAATTTAATTTTTTAATCGATGTAGCTACCTTGGTTATAATCACTTTTTATATTAGCATAGATTAATACGAGTTAGTTTTAGGTACCTTAGTTGATTAGTAGTGTTGAGTATTCATTGAATTCATTTCACCTATTTTTTCTATATTTTAGTGCATTTTTTTGTGTTCTAATAAATATTTTCTTTTCTACATTTTTAATTAAAAATGAGCACCGGTAAAAATGGTGCTCATTTTTATTAATTACCAGGGGCAATAGCACCGGTAAAACACCCCATTTATATCGGTATTTTGGCCCTCTGAAATACCGGTGCGTAAGTATAGCGGTGTACCATGGGAAGTTACATTAGCACCAGACCGGTGCTAATGTAACTTCCCATGGTATATTATATCGGTGCTAATATTATGTCAATATATTAGCACCAGTATATTACACCGGTGCTAATGTAACTTTCCATGGTACATCGCTATACTTACACACCGGTATTTCAGAGGGCCAACATACCAGTGCAAATGGGGTGTTTTACCGGTGCTATTGCTCCTGTCCTGCGGTAGTTAATTATCTTTTATGCATCTATGATATGACAATTTTATCATTTTAATACTATGCATGTGGCTACTATTAATATGAAAAAGTCCTTAGAATAGTATGTTTATTATTTTTAAATTCTCTAGTCATAGTATTAACATTTAATAAGGGTATTGTTAATGCGGATAGACTAGCTTGTATAATGTACATGAGTGAATTATTGGAGAATAGTTCATTGGAATGACTGTCTAGAGATTTCTGTAGGGTTAAACTTTGTAGTGCCGATAGAAAATTTTTATATGACAATAGTGTAAAGTAATCTTTAGACTTGAAATTATAAAGAGTATATTTTGTGTTGAAAGTTGTGATCTAACCCTTCTTGTCCTTGGTCATAAATGACTCCGCGTACGGTTGGTGTTGAGCATGACAAGAAGTATAGATTGATATTTTATAAATAATATAGGATTCGTCACTCCTAATGGGAGAGTAAATCATAGATATGGCCACTTGTTGGAATATCAACTGCAAACGATCTAATAAAGTTTGAAATGTTCTAATTTTACTAGCAGCGAGTTAAGTTCGGGAACAAGAAATTATAAGTACATGAAAGAGTTGACACATAACCTTACTCTTGTACTGATAAAGGTAAAGTATTATTGCATGGAATCTGGTTCATGGATAGGTGAAGTCGATCATTTAACTTATTCCTAAACACTTGAGTGACCATGATACCTTGCTAGAGGCCAATCTTGATTTATAAATATAGTGATGAATTAAACTGTTAATTTGATCAACTCTTTGAAATACCACGACTATATATTGTCTTTAGTCCAAGTGTAAGTCTGTTGAGTTTTGGACTAATGCCAATAGAATTTCTAAGTAAATATTTATTGCTAAATGTTTGGGAACCTGAAAGGTCACATACAATAGAATTTGTTACTAGGGTTCTAATGGATTAATGAGACATTGAATCTATGAGTGCTAATTGAAAATTATTTGTTTATGGATTATTTGACAATCAAGATAATTATGGACGGAGTATTATAAATGGTAAGAGTTACCATTCCTCACAATCAGCATTAATTTGGACGATTAAGGTTGACTACAATATTCTATCAATTATCATTAATACATGATTAATGTTGTATGAATGGAATGTTTATATGATTCGTAGAGGATTGATATGAATGGAGCAAAAATTCATGGTGTATCAGAAACTAATGATACATGTTCCAACATGGAAAAGACAGACAGGGCCGTATTTTCCAACACAGAAAAGTCAGGTTTTGACGACTCATCTAGTGATGACGAAGACCAGATTGTAAGTGATGAAGATATCTAAAATGTATATGGACTAAATTGTTTTTTTGGTCCCCAACATAGTATCATTTACATCTTTCGGTCCCTGAGAGTAAACCCATGTTTTTTAGTGCCCCATAAATTCAAAGTGAAATTTTCGGTCCCCAATACTAGATCCGGGTGGTTTTTGGGGGCCAAAAGATGGTATAAAATGCTATGTTAGGGACTAAAAAAATAATATAGTCTACCTGTTCACCACCAGGCCCTAATCTGGCTTTCACTGTGTGGAAAAAGGAAGGATCGCTTGGTCTTGTTATGGATTCAATCTACCATCACTACATCCCTTCTTGCTCATGTCATTCGTGCGGTTACTACATCCGACGTCTGGCTCATATTGGAGCAGAAGTTTCATGGACAAACTCGCACCAACTTGATGCATCTTAAGCATCAACTACAAACTTTTCTGAAGGGATCGCTCTCCATCCTTGAGTATGTTGAGAAGAAGTGATCCTTCTCTGATTCTTTGGCAGAATGCTCTCACATTCTTTTTCGATGATGAGTTTGTTGAGTGTATTCTTCATGCCCTTGATGCACCCTGTGCAACATTTCGTATTGCTTCCAACCTTCGGCCGGTGGTATCTCGTCACACCAGCTCCTCGGCATGCTTTTGGAGGAGGAAGGCCATATACAAAAGCAGCATACTCTAATTTCTTCGTTTGCTGGCAATACTGATGTTCGTAGCCCTTTTGTTACTGCTCTGAATAGCTCATCCTGATCCTCTACTATTCGCCCTGAATGCAAAATATGCCGCCAACCTGGCCACGAGGCTCTCAATTTTTGGTAGCGATTAAATATGAGCGAGTTTCCAGCAACACGGCCACTCTCATCTCGCGGTAACTTTAACCGCTGTGACAATATGTTCCGCAACCATCAACCTCTTGGTGGTTCTCACCAGACCTATGCTACATCTGTTGGCCCTCCACCTTCGGCCATTCATGATCCGGTCTGGTTCTTCGATTCTAGAGCTACCAATCATGTAACCTCCGACCTTGCGAATCTCTTTGTGTAATCTAATAACACTGGTAATAAAGGCTTACAAGTTGGTAATGGTATGTCTCTACCTATTACGCATTTGGGCCCATCTTCTCTTCCTTCGTTGCATAAACCTGTTCACCTTCACAATATTTTGTTTGTGCCTGATATTCACAAAAATCTCTTAAGTGTGTCCCAAATTACATCAGACAATATTGCTTACATGGTTTTATTTTCCTCCCATTGTTTTGTGAAGGATCTACAAGGTCTGACGCTCCTCACCAAAACTGTTGAGAATGGGCTCTATCGTCTAAAACCACCAAATAAGCATTCTTCTGCACTTTCCTGTGTCTTTCTAGGTTCCAAGACAGATCTTCAAACATGGCATGAGCATCTTAGCCATCCCCATAAATCTTCCCTCAAGCTGTCTTATTTCTCATTTTAATCTACCTGTGTCCTTAAATAATTTGAAAAATATATGTGAGTCATGTCAATTTGGTAAGAGTCATAGATTACCCATTTCTCATGTTCATAAATCTAGCAAATCTCCTTTTGAATTGGGGTATTCTGATGTCTAGGGTCCTGCCCCTGTTTCTTCTTTCAATGGCAACCGTTATTTTTTAATTTTTTTGGATGATTGCACTAATTTTGTCTCGAAATATTTTCTATCTCAAAAATCTCAGGTTCGTCATCATTTTCAGCTTTTTCAAAGATGTTTGAAACACAATTTGACACTAAAATTAAACAATTATAATCAGACTTGGGGGAGGGGTGAATATCGTTCGGTTTCTTCCTACCTTTAATCTCAGGGTCTCTGTCACTCAATCTCAGAATGGTGCTACAAAAAGGCGTCATAGAACCATTGTCGAGAAAGACCTCTCCCTTTTGTCTCAAGCACGCGTTCCACCAACTTTTTTGAATCATGTTTTTCATGCCTCTATCTATCTGTATAATCACACATTGTCCACCACTCTTGCCAAAAATCCCCATATGAGTCTCTTTACAAGAAGGTACCCGATTATAAATTTCTTAAAAATTTTGGTTGTTTATGTGCGTCCATACACGTCTAACAAACTTGAGTATTGATCTTCCACTTACATTTTTGTGGGCTATAGTTCTCAACACAAAGGTTATCTATGCTTACATGTTCCATCTAACCATGTGTAAGTTTCTAGTCATGTGATTTTTTATGAACACACTTACTCATATCCTGATCATACTCAGCTCTTGCAGTACACTCCCAAATCTAGAACTACTACTACACCTTTGTCCTTGCTTTAGCTGGCCTAAAATATGCCTTCGCTTGCTCCGTTACCAACTCCTCCACCTCGGAAGTCTGCAACACCCACTATTCATCAAGATCCCACCACCCCTGCTCAATCCACTGAACCCGAGCCAATGACACCACAAATTTTAAACCCAAACACTCCTTCTTCCTCTGATCCGAGCACACCTATCTCATGGTATGAGGCTCGACTACAGATCCTTCACTGCCATACCCAGGTAAGAATTCCTCGTCTTCCTCTTCCTCTCCCACACCCCCTCCTTCATATCCCTCATATTTTCGTCCAGTTGATAATAGCCAGCATTCCATGATTACTCATTCTAAAACTCACAATTTAAAACCAAAAATTTTGCTTTTCACTAACCATCCTCTACCTCCCACTATTGATCTGTATTCTGAGCCCAAAACCTTTTCACAAGCATCCAAATTACCCAAATGGAAAAATGCTATGCAACTCGAATATGATACCCTTATGCGTAATGAGACGTGGACACTTGTCCCACCTCCCTGTAATGCTAACATTGTTGGTTGTAAGTGGGTGTACAAGATCAAGCGAAAGGCTGATGGTTCCACTAAGCACCATAAGGCTCATCTTGTTGCAAAAGGCTTCAATCAAGAGGAGGGCATTGATTATGCTGATACATTCATCCCGGTGGTAAAACCTACTACCATTAATCTTGTTCTTGTGATTTCTCTCTCTCCAATGGCCCTTGCATTAGGTGTATATAAATAATGCCTTTTTGAATAGCGATCTCTCAGAAAGGGTGTGCATGTCTCAGCCTCCAGGTTTCTTGGACAGAGCTCATCTCTCTAATGTGTGACTTCTTCGAAAGGCTCTCTATGGCCTAAAGCAGACACCCGAGCATAGTTCTCCAAACTTTGCCTTTTTCTTCAAGATTATGGGTTTGTCCCTTGTAAGTATGACACTACTCTCTTCATTCGGTGGTCTGGGAAGCTTGTCTTGTATATTTTAGTGTACATAGATGATCTTATCATCACTGGCTCTTCTTCTTCTTCTGCTATCTCTGAGTCCAATTGCAACTTAATGCTGCATTTTCTCTACGTGATCTGGGTCATCTGCACTATTTTTTGGGCATTGAGTTGACTTGTCACAAGTCCAACATGGTCATCTCTCAGCAGAAATATGTGCACGAGCTATTGGATCACAGCCGCATGATGGATGAAAAACTCATTGCCTCTCCCGGGGAGCCTGCATCTCGGCTTACCCAGTCTTGTGATCCTCACCTTTATTGCAGTATTTTCAGAGCTCTCCAGTATGTTATGATCACTCGTCCTGAAATTTCATATGCTATAAATCATGTTTGTCAAATTATGCACAATCTTACGGAGCTGCATTGGTCTGCGGTTAAGCGAATCCTTCGCCAGTTGAAGGGTACTATTGATTCAGAACTTATGATTCGTCCCTGCACTGACCATCGCCTTGTTGCCTTCTCTGATACTGGATGGGCGTCTGATGGTGATGATTGTTGTTCCCAACATGGTTTTGCAATTTATTATGGTGGTAATCTTATCAGTTGGTCTTCCAAAAAGCAACATGTTGTTACTAAGTCCAGTTCTGAGGTGGAATGCCGAGCTATAGCATTTATAGCCACTGAGTTGATTTGGTTATAACAATTGTTGTCAAAACTTCAGGCTCCACTTTTGCCACCACCCATTCTTCTTTGTGATAACCTAAGTGTTACCTACATGGCAGCCAATCTCGTCTTCCTTCAAAAGTCCAAGCATATCAAGATTGGTTATCATTTTGTCAGAGAGCAAGTTGATGATGGTTCCTTGATTGTTCGGCATGTACACTCTCTTGATCAGATTGCTGACATATTCACTAAGGCAGTTAGCATGGCTCATTTTGTGTCTCTTCGATCCAAGTTTCATGTCGCTCTACCTCCATGAGCTTGTTGGGGTGATGGGTTATTAGAGTAAATACCAAATTACTTGGCCTCCAAGTTTTCTTGGCTTTTAAGTCACTTAGCCTCCAAGTAAATAATAGGTTAGCTAGCGTTACTTGCCCTCTAAGTAAGTCAATGTTCTATATATGTTGAGAAATTGTGAATACAATCAACCAATTTTACACAATCAATTATATTTTCTCACACTACTCTACTCCGCCAAAGAAACTAGTTTAATTTGATTACGTGTAGATCTTATACTACCTCTATTTCGTTGGATGTGACACCATAAGTTTAGATGTTTATATTTACATGAATGAAATGAGTGGATGTAATTGAATTTAGAAAGGAAAAAGTAGAATGAGAGGATGAAATTGAAGGAATTTTTTCTATAAAATGGAAAAGTGTGTCAAATCCATAAAAACAACCGAAAAAGAAAGTGTGGTCACATCCAATGAAAACAGAGGATGTATTCCGTTGAAATTTGTTAATTTTTTTATACAAATTTACATTTACAAAAAAATTATGTACATGGTAAGATCATTAAATATGTTGGAATTAAATTTTCAAAAAAGAAGAAGAAGTAAGAAATAGAGTCACTTCCAGCTCTAAAATAAGGCGTCATAGGAAGCTACTTTAAAAGTGTTTTCGGTATTTTCGCAAAACACCATATAATAATGATTGTTTTCTTTTGGTATCAATCGGGGATATTTATATCATTTTGACTTCCCTTACTTTTCAAAACGATGTCGTTCCTTTCGTCTTCTTCCTGAGTACAGCTTGGTTGATCCGGAGTTCTACAGAACCGCTGACAAGGATGATCCACATACAGTACTTGAACGCATATCCATGGAAGGCCTTGTCGGAGTCCTCCGCCAACATGGTGACCTGGCTGAGTGAGTATTGAGTAGTCTTAGTAGTCTCAGTTAACGGCGAGTTGTCCGATACCCGCCAGGAAGCAACGCCGCCGTATTAACTGTCACCAATTTGTAGGTTTGCCTCATTTAACTATGTAGTCTATCACGAGCATATCTGGAGAGCTCCAGAGTCAAAGAATCGAAGGCCCTGATCGCCGAACTCTACAGCCAGTTCTATACTCTTGGTTGGGTCTCCAGCACTGGCGGCAACATCTTCACCAAAGTACATGACGACACCGTTTCTAAACCTCACCAACTCATTGTTATGTCTCCTCCAGGTGTTTAGTTTTTTGGGTTCGTGTAAAGATTCAATTTTGATTCGTATTTTCATGGGAAATATGGTTTTTATGTGTGTGTTAATAGGTGTGCAGAAGGAAAAAGTGTGATGTCTTCAGCTGGGGATATTTTCACTGGGTTGGCGAAGCCTTACCCTTACAAGCCTCCAAAATACTCTGATTGTGGTCCTTTGTTCTTGAAGGTGTGATTCTTGAAGATCATATTTTGAGTTTTTTATATCTGTGTTTTTCGAATGGTCTGGTTCTTGTATTGTTTACAATTTGGTAGTAAGGTTTTATATTGTACTTTATACTTGTTTAGTGGTTTAGATTGTCGTATTGCAAATCATCTATAATCTTGAAGGTTTGGGGAAAATCATCATTAAGTTTGAATTGTGATTTGGCCTTGTTTCGTTATATTTACAATTTCAGTGAGCTTTGACTTTATACGTGGACTATGCCATGCTGTTTATTGCTGCCTTTGAGATCTTGTCTATGTGAGTGAAGCGAAAATATCATTCTAATTTCCAGGCATATCAAATGCAAAATGCTGGTGCTATAATACAAAGTAACGTAATGGAATTGTGCCTCGTGACAATGACCAACCCATTTTCAAAAGAATTGCGGGTAAATACATTTCTCCACTCATAATCCTTAAGTTGTAGCTTTCTCTCTTAAATTAATCATTTTTACATATTCCATGTGGAGGTCGTAAGTGTGCATGCTTTAATTTATTGTATTTCTACTACCAGTATTGATGTTGCGATAAAATGAATTCTTCAGAGTGAAACAATAATAAGGCTATTGTTTTTTTCTTTGATATCATTTTACTCTATTACATTGTATTTAGAGTTGAGGGACAGCGGGGAATGTTAGGGAACTCAATATGAATGTTTTCAAAGGGAAAATAAATAACATATGAGTAAATGATAGATAGGAACTTAAACAGGTCGAACTTTCTTATATTTTTATGTTTGGGAGTTACTGACACAAAAAGGAAAATAGATGAAAATGAACTGCTAATGGCATGTTCACTTTGGCGTCTTATACAGTTTCTTCTCTTCTTTTTTTCAATGGGATTTTGACCAAATGTTGTGGTATCTTCAGTTTATTTTGGGAAGTTCTCAGGCTCTATGTACTGAAATGCTAAAGTTCTCAGGATCTAAAAATACTTTGTGGGAATCCCGCTACATTCATTTTGAAGGGAAGTCTTCGCGACATTCAGATTATATACTTACAAAATGCCAAAGTTTGTACTTTTGTAGAACCTTAGATCTTATCCGGGTGTATAGGCAGAAGATCATATCTAGCTATTAGGTATTGTTTTCGTTGTGAAAATATACAAGGAACAGTTGTGAGTTTGAAACAATATAATGAGCAGAGTTGTCGCTATTTTCTTTTTCATTTATGATGTTATGACACAACTACACAAGATTATGATGTTATCTATATTGAGTTTTTTGTTAAACAAGATAATGTTGTGTCAGCCTGCTGTTGACTAGGAATTACAAACAGGGTAATTGTTTGGAGAGAGACAGTAGGTGAGTGACCTAGCTAGATTTTATCTTACAGTTAAAATATAATGGCCCTGCTGCTGCACTTAAGTGCACCATTGTAAGATCAATTTTTTGCCTTCGTAAAAATTAAACTAAAAGTGTTTTGAAAATGGTTCACCTCTACTTGTTTCACATTTGTGGTGTTGATGTGTTCTTGCAATTAATAGCCAAAATTTAAGGACTGGCAAGAGCCCATTACGCGACTCAAAGAGGATAAATATATCAATCACAATTTTATGGATTCAATAGCCTTTAACAATTCTATTTATAAGGAGTTAAATAATATATTTGCTTCCTCTTGTACTTATAATTCCTTTGTGTTGTATCTGTGACCAGTTTTCCTCTGAACTGATAAACCTTTGTGCTTATTTGTGATCTGGATGTACTTTTGAAGAGCACTTAAGCTCAAATGATGCAGTACATGGTCCAAAAGCTTTTCTTTCATCTGTGTAAGAATAAATCAGTTAGACGATTAGATTTGATTTTATCTTGTTAACTAGTTAGAGTTATATTAGAACTAGTCTACCTTCATGCTTTGTACTCTCTATTTATTCTCTTCAGGATCAATAATAATTATCACGGGAAATCACTCTTTCATGGTATGAGCAAGTTCTGATACTAAATTCTAAACCTTAAAATTTATTTTTCGCCGTTTCCCTCCCTTTTTTACGGCGATCAGAACCTCCTCATTCCGGCCAACTTCAGACTTTTCCGGCACCTTTTCCAGCAATCTCCGGCACCTTTTCTGGAAATATCCTGCACCTTTTTCGGCATCATTTTTTACCCCGGCAACAGATTTTGATACTCCGATGACAATCTTTGTGTTCCCCTGTCTTCACCGGTCGTCTTCAGATTTCCTCGGCATCACTTTCGTCTTCACCGGTCATCTTCGTCTTTTCCGGTGGCAACTCCTTCTTTGTTGTCCTCAGGCATCCAGCGGACAGGTCTTCGATGCCCTGACTTCTTCATTCGGCGTCCTCCTTCTCATCGGCGTCCTCAGATTTGTAGCCACCACCTCGCAGGGGTTTCAAGGCAGCATATCGGCAGAGCAACCGCAGCGGACACGCAACGGCGAACAACAGACATTCGGGGCGTGACATTCACACGCCCGCAGTCAAACTCGAGCGTGAGGTCACACGCCATCAGCCATTTACGCGAATTTTATCACTCGCTCGTGAATTCCACGCGCCAATCAGTGTTGTTGGGTGTGGGTTCACGTGCCTGGCTTTTTTTCGCGCGTGTATTTACACGCGCCTGAGTGTTTTCTGACCAGAATTTGTGATTTTCTTATTTCCTTTCTTCCCTTATGGATATGGC